>JASDQU010109163.1:32216-44386 GCA_032191745.1 Picea mariana
GGGTTCTCGATGAGTTTCTCATATGTCTGGGCACTGCAATCAGTGAATTGCTTACATTTTAAGGTAAGGGTCTTTAGACTTTCAACTATTCTCCTGGCAGTTGCTTCTCTTTGGTCCTTTACCTCCTGTGGGGTCTCAGGTACAATGCATAGTTCCAAGTATGCTATGCATTGCTTCAGCTGCTGGATCACTTTTGCGAGTTGTTCTACTTTATTTTTGACTTGATCCTCTGCCTGCATTTCTACAATAGTCACATAGCGCAATGTTTTGTCGACTTCTCCCTTCACTTCGAGTTGCTCGGGGAGCAACTATTCCTTGTCTTGTTGTAGCTGTGCCTTTTCTTCAACGAGCTTTGCTTGAAGAGCACTCTTTTCTTGTTTTGCAGCTCGACGTTGTTCTACAAGTACTCCCTGTACTTGCATCAAAGCCTGGGTGGCTTGCTCTGATTCCTCTTATGCTCGTCGAAGGCGAGCTTCGACTGTATCAGCGAGCCAGTCGAGTTGAGTTGGTTCATCTCTTGGTTCCGGCGTTCCCAGTGGCAAAGACGCAGTGAAGACTACGCGACTGGACTGTAGTGCCTGCTGCACCCCTTGGAGCTTGACCTCAATTTGGTTGTACATCTTGTCCTGCTTAGATTCTTGCTTCTCTTCTATCTCCAGTGAAGCATGATGAAGTCGAAGTCATTCGTAGTAAGCACAGTCTTCATTTTGGTCACAGTAGCTCGCGATTTCTTCCGGGAAGAAGGTATCGGGGGAGAAACCTTCCTTTTCTTCAGTGGATCAGTCACTTCTCTAAGCGGTGTTACTTCGCCTTTCCTCTATTCAACTTCTTTGCCATTTATCTCTTCGTCCTCACCTCCTTTCTCTAGTGACATGGAAGCAATGTTCACTGAGGCACTGCTTAAATCTTGTACTTCGTTAGTCTTCTTTGTTTTGCTAGGTCCCGATGTATCCTGTGCAGCGTCTGGGCTGTCGATGTCGGATATCTCCGCAGGGTCTGCTGGAATAAGGAGGCCAACAAAACATTCCTTAGTAATCTCCTCTAAGTCCTCCACCATTAGCTTATAGTAGGATTGAAGTTTTTGCTTGTGCTTGTCGGCTCACGCTGTGATATAAATGAAATGTCGATCAGCGCTGAACTTCATCAAAGGCCTAAATCGGTGTAAAGTATTCAACGTCATGCGAGGCTCAAATTGTATGGATATCTTCAACTGATTGTAGTTTTTATGGAACATGATATTTGACTGCCATTGCTTATTCATGTCACTTGAGTACCACAATGTACTGAACTTCGCGACCAATGGTTCAAATGGCTCGATGTCCGGGAAGGTCGCACCTTCCGGTATCTCCCAGGTGATGAAAGCGATTGGGATCAAAAGACATTTGAAATGGAATTCATATCCTTGATCTTGCGCTTCTCTACAGTCAAGTTCCAACTGGTTCACCAGGTACTTTTCCCAATTCATTTGTAGGCCCTCTGCGCACTTCCCTGCGAGGTCGACTACAAAACTAGTCACTTGGGTGGGTCGGTTCTTGCATACTAACTTCCCTGCAATCATTTGATAGGTGAGGCGCACTATGCCATTCTTAATAGAGGCTACCTTGTAGCCTCACAGGCCCTTACCTACATCACCATAAGTATCCTTGATCTTTTGAGCGAGAGCACGGTCCATGGCTTTTCCAAGGTATAAATCTTGTGGGTCGGGTCCTTGCATACTCAAACCCATGATCCGATTGATCAAGGTCAAATCAATTGTGATACATTGGTTTAGCCACAAATATCCGCCATGGTAACAAGATAGTAGCAACTTGACACATGCGTTCACCTCTTGGTGTCTTCCGAAGTGGGGAGTTTTCGTGATGTTGAGTAGGGTGGACTGCGTGAGGTTATGGGTCCATGCTTGGGGAATTACCTTCGAGTTTTTACCTTTTTTTCTAGTCAAATACTTATGTGGGGCTAACATGTTGTAGACTTTGCGATCTCCGAGGTTGAATTCACTAAACTTCAATGCTGCGATCTTATCTTGGTCTGCTCGCACTGCGCGTATCCCCTTCGGGAGGTACATAGTGACCAAGGCGTACTCGAAATATCTAGGTACGCTGTCGTGGTTTACAACACCACTCAAAGGTGGTATATAGGTGGGTAAGATAGTTGGGATTAGTTTAGCATTCGCTAAGTCGTCCCTGTGCTTAGTTCGCTTCTTATCAGACGATCGGGATGGTCCTGCTCCATGAGCAGTCGACAATGATGCTTGAACTGTTCTCGTAGATGAAGCCTGTACACCTACATATAATCCTCTCTCCGACATGAATCTTTCAGTCACCAGGTCGAGGAGTACTTATGTCACTGATTCTTCGATTGCGGTGAGCTCCTCGGACATACGTGCTCGGGATGGAAATTCTCGGTTCAGAGGGTAACTTAGACACGGAAATAGAATAGACAGATAGAGTACGATGATTACTGTGTGAAAACAACTTAGTGTGCGGGCACAAATTCTTAGTTGGAAAAACTGTTCTCGTTGCTTGGCACGACGAGATAAATAGGTAACTCGACAACGGGTTGCTTGCAATGGGTATGAGGCCTTCATTAACTCTGTTCGATCCATTATGGCGCGGTCCAACGGTCTGGTGGTGAACCATAAATGATTTTTTTCCCATTCAGAGCGTCACCCAAACGGTTATAATGTCTCCAACGACTATATTGCTTCGCCATGGCGAAGTGCCATGTGTCGTTGTTCTGATATCCCGACGAAGTTCCAATTTTGCAAATTTTCCTTCTGCGAGGTTCCCTCTGGAGCCTTCTGCAACTTATCGATCTTGGTTCTCTTCTTACTTAACTTTCTAGCCTTCCTTCCAGTGAGCTTCATCTCGGTGTTCCTTTTTCCATTTTGATTTTTATCTTCTTTGGACATAGTCACTTCACGATGTTGAGATTCTTTTCTATGTTTTCGGGGTAATAATTCTTCTTAGTCTGGGATAGGTACTTCAATATTCTACAGATCCTCTAGTGTTCTTTCAACTTTGATATTAGTGTTTCTAGTGTTAAGTAGCTTCGATCAAGTGTGCGATCCTTCTAGTCATGAAATCTTTAAATTATTGCTTCTTCTGCTCCAAAAATTCTTCTTCTTCCTTTCGTCTAGCTTGATCTCTGTCAATCCAAGGTTTTCCTAATAACATAGTAAATGGGGCACTGTCCTCGATAAACTTAATAATCTCAAAATCTTCTTCTCCTGAAGTTCCATTGGCAATCATAGGCATCTGAGCGAGCCTTCCACATAGGTTTATCATCTTTCCTCTGAATAACCCTATTCCTCTTAATGAAGGAATCATAGCAAGCTTCCCAGGTTCTCTCGGTCATGACATTTACCTGTGTTTCCTCATCTAGAACACAGTCAATGTCGAAGTCTCCTATTCTTTCTTTGAAAGCATTTGTTTTCTTTGAAGATCTACGATAATCTCACATGTTGGTGGTCATTCAAGGTTTCGTTTATTTGTAGCAATAATTTCTCTGATTCTTTCTGGGTTTCTGTTATTTCTAGATCTACCTTAGGGTTTTCTTTATTCAGATTCATTCCTTCCAGCTTAGTAATCATTCTAGAGCAATCCAACACTTCATGGTCCATAGCTTTACAAAAAAGAAAACTAAGTCTTTTCCCAGGGCATTCCTTAGCAAGATGTCCCGGTCTTCTGCAACTATAACATAGGGTTAATCCTCTCTTTTGTTTAAATGATCCCCATTTTTTCCTGTACTATGCGCTAGGCTCATAGGAGCTAACCTGCAAAAAATTCTTTCTAGGTTCCTGCATCCATTTTTTAGTCCAAACATTCTTTCTATGCATAGGTATAACATATCTGTCACTATTCCTTTCATCTATTAGTGCCCTAGTTTCCAAGCTAGGATAGAATCTATTAAACATACCTAGATACATACTCTAGAAACAAAAATTTCCACTTATCTTACTTCTAAAGAGCACAAATCTTTCAGATGTAAAAATTTTCACTATTCTTACTTTTATCAGAGCACAAAGCTTGCAGATCTTATCTCTTTTAATCAAAATTCTCACTTTTACCTTTATTAGAGCACAAAGCTTTCATATCTTACTTCTTTCCTTCAGATCTGACCTCTTTTCTTTAGATCAGGCTTCTTTCTTTAGCACATAGATTTATAAATCAAACAGAATACTGTGCACTAGGGAAACCGATTTACACACAGAGCTTCTCTTTTCTTTACTTCAATTCCCAACAATCACAGTTTTAGTCCCGACAACAGAACCATTTGTTGGCACAGGGGTAGACCTGGGGTTCAACGCTACAACAACGCACCAACAAAACCCTAACTACCGACCCTTTCGGCAACACCTGCAAAGTAGATGAATTCTCACCCGAGGTAGAGGCAGGGTTGGTTGCAGGACTCAAGTGTCTGCAATCTTAGCTTGGACACATATCATCTGTGATTATAATACTTAACAGAGCACTTAGCATCAATAGTTCATCAATATTCAACCAATAACTACTGCGCAGATAGAACAAAGCATCACATCATTCACTCAGATATGATGTATTTAAGCACTTTACCATACACAGGTAGGTTATATCTAGCAGATCAAGTGCTAAGAACCTTCATATATATTGGATCTAACATTCTCACACATCATTAGCACAAAGCATAAACATATTTATCTATCTCTATCAAAGCACTTAGCAAGAGAAGTTATAAACACATCAAGACAAGAACAAAGCGGAACAACATAGTGTTTATGTGGTTCACCCCCACCCTAGGGCTACATCCACCAACTCTTCTTCTTTATTGTCTTCATTCAATTGGTTACAAGCATAGAGCCTCAAAACCCAACTTTGCCTACGACAGTAGATTTGCGCACCTCGCTAGACCCTCCTTCCTTGTATTATAACACAAAGCACTTCACAGCCTGTTACAATACCCTGCACCTAGCTCTGCAAGTCTCTCATAGTATGCATAGAGCATCTATAAGCCATACTTGCACTTAACACTTAGCTTATCAGCCTTACATCTCATATATCGTCTCTCTTAGCACTTAGCCATCTTGCACACACATTCTATATTTCCTAGACATCTATATATACATTACAAAATAAGCCCAAACATGGGTAAACCCATGGGCCAACATCCCATTTCCGTTACATATTTCCATATCCCAAAAAGGACCCAAAAAGGGTCCGAGATCCTACGATCCTTGCTTCGTCTTGCGCTCCATCTTCGACAGACTGTCGAAGTCCCAAAATAGGTCAAAATTGATCAGATCTCTCAAAACTTGGTCAAGGGCCAACAGAAGGGAAAGACATTCTCTTTATGTTTCAAGATTCAATCCCAACTCTGGAACTCAATTTTAAACGAAAAAAAGATCACATATATATGCTAGGTTTCAAAATATGAGTTAGCTAATAACTATGACCCACAAAGGAAAGGATTGGTAATGTTCTCTTTGAGGGCATCAAAATTTATGACAGAGGTCAAACTGTGTTGGTTCAATACCAGGGCCATGCAAATAATTTTTACACAAAACTTAGTTGGGCAAAGAATATATCTCAATAGCTCGAGGTAAAGGTTATGGGTATACCATATTCAAAACAAAATCCACCATATGTTTCCAAGGATCCCAAAGAGTCGACCCCAAGTCAAAAAATTTAATAAAGTTGTTTCCATTTCTTTAATGGATGTGAAGAGTGTATGCATAAAGAAAAGAGGAAGCAAAACTATTTCTTCATAGAGTTATTCCATACCCAAAAGGAGAAAGGAGAACACACTAAAAAACCAATCAATACAGAGCTAGACTTTTAAATTATCACTGCAAGACAAACATACATTTGATGGAAAACAAGTTGATATCTATGTACCTTCTCAAGTGCTTTAAATACCCTTGAAAACTGGTGTAAACAATTATGAAAACTACTAAGGCCAAGCTCTATAACCAGACTGATGGCACAACAAAACTTGAACAACTCAAATGAAAAATGAAATGCCAAAACCAAAATGTGAAGGTGGTATGTGCATGACATAGGCGTTAATTCCCACATTCCTATGCATTGAATGTAGGGTTGTAGGGTGGCCTTCACGTCACTTCGAATCTAGACATGCAACCTTCCCTATGCCACGTCTGATTTCCAATTTCAAACATACAACATGGCATTCAATTACCCAATAAGCGAATGCCAAATATGTAGGGGGAAATGCCATATCAACCAATGTAAATGCACATATCGACTTCCCACTTTTCATATATGAATGATGGCTTGAAAAATGTACTTAGGGTTAGAGCCACATTTATTATGAATGACAATCGTAGGAAACAAATATATCACTCCAAGCAATTCATATAAAAAAGATCGAACATCAACATTGACCCCTCACTTAGACCATATGCAATATGTAGTTCAATCTTTTATCATGTATAATGTGCATGATCATATTTGCAATATAACAATTATTATATATAGTTTGGGTGCCTTCTTATCAATTGTAGTATGATGATATATTACAAACCTTTTGAATGCCAAACCATTAATGTATGCAAATAAAACCTTTATTTTGAAAATTTATCAATATCAAGTTGATATGCTTGTAATAAAACTCTACTTGTTGCCATGACATGTGCCTTATCTTGGTGAATAAAATGAACCTTCATAACTTATATCCAAAGGCACTTGGTGAGAATAATATATCCTTTTCGAGCTTTGATGAGTGTAACCTCATTCTTTTATGGACCTCATAATCATATTATATGATGAAAACATTAACATTGCCATATGTGGATCATCATAACATTTGAATTGAATTGTTGTAGCAAGTTGGAAATCATGCATACATTTAAACTTAAGGAATAATTGAAAATAAACCATCATTTCTTTTACTCCTAGGGGGTCCCACCTACTAATTATAATATTACATTAAGTTTTTAAATATGCCTTGCAACCATTTGCAGGCTATATAGCTAGTGGCGATTTTACAAGTCAACAATGGGTTTATTACTTATTTAATATAATGTCACCATACCTTCTAAATTCATTGGAATGTCCTACATAATTATCCCCATTATTTAACTCAATTGGTTAATTGACAATTGTTGTGGAAAATTTTCCTTCGCAGATAGGTGAAACCCCCCTTGGATTAAGACTCCTTTGATCCAAGACAGAAGATAACAAATGGTTTACTACTTTCCCCTTAAATATATTCTACATGTCAACAATCAAAATGAGAAGAGAAGGATAGATGAATTACCTATTTTCTGTCGGTTTTCCTCACTCCTCCAACCCTTGATCTTGATGTCCAAGCTCTTGGTGCAAGAAAGGTCTTGCAAGGAACAAAGCAATACCTCCTTTTTCCACGATATATTGTTAATTATAATATACATATCTATATTGAATTAGACAAGAATAGACATGCATATAGTGAAAAATATAAGAAAGAGGGGAATAGGCCAAGTTATATTATATGGAAAGCAATAAGTAATGAAGCATTTATAGCCTTAATGTCATTGTTGCAATAGTTCATCCAATCTCTCCTTTCCATCCCTTTGAATGTCATAAGACCATCGATATGATACTCTGGAATCATTTCTCTCCCTTCACCCAATAATGGCCTCCATTATATAGGAGTTGAGGCATAACAACTATACGATAATTTTGAGGAGAGGATGGGATCAATTGAGGATTTAGTTAAACATACAAGATAGACCTTGCCTTGGATAGAGGCTAGCTCGAACCAACCTATAACCAATTGAAATCTCCCAGAAATCACCTCTGAAAATAAGGCATGATAGTTGTAACTACTTCATCACCCCCTTAGAATTGAGAATAGGGTGAGATTATCTCTCCCCTATAACTAGACAAGGGGCGATGACAAGAGTTCATCCTCCTCTCTATATGGGAAGGGGAGCGACGATCATAAAAAAAGGCCAAAAATTCAAGGTGAAAGATAGTATTTTGACCTCCAAATGATAGGTTTCCCCTCGAATATGTCTAGGGATTACGACAAACACTCCCGCATGGTGATGAAATTGCGACACTTAATTGCATCACTTGATAAAGTGTAATTCTTAAGTGCGGCACTTGGTAGTGTGACAAACATGTGTGTAACATATGCCCCCTAAAGCATGAGGTCATAATAAAAGTTCATGGAAAAACACTTTACAAAAACATGTATGTAAGGGTGATGGAATAGGAGAGATGGGAGGAAGATGCAAACAAACATCAAACAATATATATGTGTCATCCCCGAGGTAGGCATACCCATGCTCGAAATAAAATGACTCAAAGCATGACTGCTGACCAATAAATTGCAGATCCATGAAAGCATTGACTAAGGATATGGCCACCAAATATACACTGTGGATCCATACCTTCCATGATGCTCTCAGGTTGTAGCCATGAAAGAATACACAGTGGATCTACGATATGAAAAAAACATAGCCACAAACCAATACAAAGTGGATCTATGTGACATCATATACATCAATGATATTGCCAACATGATGGCCATACTAGAATCTAATTAAGTACTCAAATAATCTCCATTGCAACCTGAGTGAGGCACATAATAGAAATGGGTGCCTAGGGGGCTTTTAGGGTCTTCGTCTCAATCCCAAAATGGTATGATTCTAGCCACATGAATAGATGTGTTGATGTCGAACATGGTAGAAACCACTTGATTACTGGTCATTGACGTATACCGTTAACAAGTGCGAGTGAAATCACCAATGATGACAATGAATCCTAAGGTATCCTAATACATTCCAACGAATGTGAATAAATGATTTGAAGTCGAACATTCGTGGAATAATTTGCTCAGAGGCCAATGATGTAAACGTACTATCGAAAGCGAGGAGACCTGCCATTGGGGCATGCATGTTCCAATGTACTAATTGGTTTCTAAGTCTAATTCTCAGATAATGTGTTGAAGTCGACAGGAACAGACTCATCGAAGGAGGGCCATGATATGTTCCACCATCATCGACACAAAAATAACATAGGAAAGTGATGTAAGATAATAGATCAAATGAACATGAACTGACATGAGGATAAAGGTTGGTAATACTGCAGAGTGGTTGATTTGGTATGAAACTTCCCTTGAACATTGTGAGGCCTGACAAATGACTTGGCAGCATTGAATTGATCAGGTATAGACCAAAACATCATGTGACAATAATTGGGGTACTCTTTGGGTGGGCTAAAGGAGTATAATGACTCATAGGATTGGTATGACTCAGAGACAAGAAAACTACCCAACTGTAAGACAAGACACAAATAGGTTCCATGTTCAAGGGTGACAATAAACAACTTCCATAATGCTTTCCAAAAAACTAACCCACTTCCCTCAAATTCCCCCCCACCTTGAATGATGAGTACCTCTTTGTTTTTTAACGAGCTTGAGGAGGATAACATATGCTTGATATAGCTCATCTTTGATGAGTCCCTCATTACATGTTTAACAAACCCGAAGAAGGAGGGGTTCGATCCCCTATGGGTCCTTCAATGTATAATTCTACGAGCCTAGAGAAGATAAACTTGACGGTCTTTTCACATTTAGAGAGTCTTAAAAGAACTTAAAGAAGACTCTAGGGTTTTTCTTTTTCGTAAATTTAGTCCCTCGAGCCCGAAAAGGTATAAAACAATACAGGGGAGAACTCTTCTATCCAAGGTTGACTAGAGTATTCCTTTTTCGTAATTAGTCCATCTGGTCTAAAAAATGGTTAAACTTACACTAAATAGATTCCCTTTCAAATCCTTTTAACGAGTGTGAAAGGAAAAAATCTCGCTTGAAAATCTTTTCATGTTTAGAGAGTCTTAAAAGAGCTTAAAGGAGACTCCAAAGAGTTCCTTTTTCATATAGTTTTTATGAGACTGAAAAAGTGATAAAAGTATACTCGGTAAATTATTCTCATGTATTTACGAGCACAAGAAAGAACAAAGACTAAGCTAGTCTAGGGAGAAGGAATGGCATGCAACTAACTTCCAATGGATGTAACGACTCCTAAGCAATGACTACGATATGGTGTAGCAAGTAGGCATGGCAAGCGAGGACCACTCATAGTAGCGTGTCTCTCTAGAGGATAACCACAAAATTGGAGCAGCGTGATGTGAACGGCTAGAGTCAAGAATAATTGCAGTGGACATAAGCAAGCAAGACAACAAATAATAGTGAATCAGTAGCAAGCGCCACCATTAAGCAGACAATAAGATGCTTGCTTCATTTTTTAATGAGATTGAAACAAAGAATGAACTATGCTCGAAGTGTCTGCTTCATTTTTTAACGAGCTTGAAACAAAGAATGAAACTGTGTTAAGGGCTGGTTTCATTTTTTGATGAGCTTGAAACCGAAAATGAACTATGCTTGGAATGATACCCATTGATGGGTTTCTTCCCAACGTGATGTCCAAAGGTTGGTACTTTGAGTGATACCCATTGGCGGGGTTTTTCGCAACATGATGTCCATAGGTTGATACATTCTCCCCAACATGATCAACATAAGTTAGTAGCTTAACTTCATCATGACGTCCAAAGGCTAGAGACATGCCCCCCAAGCTTCATTTTGTCCACTGACTCTTCTTCTGCACCTGATTAGATTCTTGGCTACTAATAGGAATATGTTCACCAGAGAGGGAGGAAGAAAAATGATAAATTGATAGAGGCAGAGGAAATGAAGTTTCAGGTACTAGATCTAGTGGAAGAATCAACTCAATTGGAGGGGGGCCCGTTTCATTTTTCAACAAGATTAACACAGACAAAGAACTATGCTCATGGTTATCTATTTCATTTTTTAACGAGCTTGACACATAAAGCAAACTATGCTCATGGTTATCTGTTTCATTTTTTAACGAGCTTGACACAGAAAGTGAACTATGCTCAAAGTTACCTGTTTCATTTTTTAACGAGCTTGACATAGAAAACGAACTATGCTCATGCATCTTGACCATGGTTTCTAAGAGGTCTTAATCGTGTAGAAGGACAATTCTCTTGAAATAATATATGTCAAGAGACTTAATAGGGGTAATAGGGGAAATATCAGGCTCCAAATCCCCCATTTAATAGTTCACCGTGTCAACTACCAGATCTGAGTCTAAAGAAGTTGAGCATACAATGAGAGGTTCCTGCTCGTTATCAGTTGAAGGCATGGGACATGATACCACATAATTAACCTATGGCAGGAGGGATATCAATTTCATATAAGGAACATTCATGGAAGTCGAATGGTCGACAGTCATATCAGGACTAACAAATGAAAGTTGGTCAATGGTCACAATGTTTCCATTATGAGGGAAATACATCACTCGAAAGAGTGTAGACATAGAAAATTTCATAGCATAGACATAGTCCCTCCCAAGGAGTAAATTAAAATCCAAAGGGCCTTGGAATACCATAACATTGATACAAATAGTTTTCCCTCCCAAGGTGATGGGAAGATGAGGAAGGATTCCTAAGTGTTCACTGGATCTTCTATTAAAATCCAACAGATGATGGGTAACCAACACAAGTTGAGGGGAAACCATAACTTTCCAAGTAGTCGAGGATAGACTGCTAACAGAAGTGCCTTCGTCAATAATAGTGCGATGTATGATTGTATCACAAACCTACACAGTGATTTGGAAAGGCATGTAAGAAGGAAGGTGAGGCTCCGCCACCCTATTACAATCAAGCGAAATGACCTCAGTACTTGGAGGGAGTTTCAATGCACACTATATCTCACATGTATCAGTAGCTCCAACATTTTCGACACTTAACTGAATTTTATGATTTTCAGGCTCGCGATTGTTGGAGAAACAACCCACTCGGTCATCTAAGCCAATTTTAACCACTTAGGGGCCAAATCAACCCCCATACAACAACAATAACACACAAAAACTTGAATTTAGGGTCTTGACCCCAAATTTACATGTTAGTCAAAACATATTTTTACTCAAGACTACACACAAATTTCAATTTGGCCTGTTGTAGCAAACCCATACAAGCATGATGTTGAAACCATAGCTCTTATACCACTCTATAGTGTCCCCACTACCTAATCCACTGAAAATTTTATAATACTATAAAATTAAATGCATCTAACAATATTTAAACATAAATGCAAATCATTTAACATTCACATAATGACATATAAATTGCTACAAACTTAGGGTTCATGCACAACAATAAAAACCC
>JASDQU010109163.1:65742-95454 GCA_032191745.1 Picea mariana
ACAACCATTATCCATCCCAAGTCAGCGTTGGGAGGAGGTTTCCATGGATTTCATCACAGGGTTACCAAAGTCTAAAGGAAAGAGTGTAATCATGGTGATTATTGATAGACTGACCAAGTACACACACTTTTGTGCACTCTCTCATCCCTTCAAAGCTAGTACAATTGCCACCGCATTCATGGAGACAGTTCAAAACTACATGGCAGCCCAAAGATTATTGTAAGTGACAGAGATCCCATATTCACTGGACATTTTTGGACATAATTATTTCCTTGTTTGGGTACTCAATTGTCTCGTATCTCATCCTATCAACCTCAATCTGATGGACAAACCGAGATAGTGAACAAATGTATGGAAGGCCACCTTCATTGCTTTGTCTCTGATAAACAAACACAATGGTTCAAATGGTTACCCTTGGCAGAATGGTGGTATAACACTTCCTTTCACACTGCAACAAAAATGACACCATTTATGGCACTTTATGGATAACACACTCCTTCCATCACTTCTTCTCTAAAAGAAAAATCTAAGGTTCAAGCAGTGGAAGATCACATCGAGAATCAACAACAAGTTCTCAAAATCTTAAAGGACAACCTGACCATGGCACATAATCACATGAAACAACAAGCAGATCAACATCGTAGTGAAAGAAGTTTTGAAGTAGGGGATTGGGTGTTTTTAAGACTACAACCATACAAATAGATGTCCCTCAAGAAATCCAAGAAGGATAATAAATTATCACCAAAGTACGATGGCCCTTATAAGGTGTTGCAAAAGATTGGTACTATGCCATACAAATTGGAGCTGCCTGCATCTTCATGAGTATACCCAGTTTTCCATGTTTCATGCTTAAACAAGGTTATAGGAAACAAGATCCCAGTTCAAACTATATTTCTAGAACTTGATGAGGAAGGAAAAATCATATTGGAGCCTGAAGCCATCACGGACACAAGAATTTGCCAGCTAATGAATAGATCCATTTCAGAGTATCTCATTAAATGGAGGAAACTACCGGCTGAAGATTCCACTTGGGAAGATGATCCTTTTATATAGAAGCATCCAGAGTTACTCAAGCATTGCAGAAAACACTTGTCTCAAGGGGAGGGGCATGTTAAGCCCTAATATTGGCTCATTACCCCTTAATTGGGGCATATTATATTAGTAATGTTATTTTATTTATGTCGGCTTTAGGCCATTAGTTGTAATTATACCTCCTAGTCTCCTATATATACCAAGGAGACATTTTCATTTTGAATCATCTTGTACTTGAACATTTAAGTGGGGTAAAAGAAGGTTGCCCCTTCGAAGAGGCTTATTATCTAA
This sequence comes from Picea mariana, assembly GCA_032191745.1. Classification (NCBI taxonomy): domain Eukaryota; kingdom Viridiplantae; phylum Streptophyta; class Pinopsida; order Pinales; family Pinaceae; genus Picea; species Picea mariana. Next base: position 67,066 of record JASDQU010109163.1, read on the forward strand.
AATTATCTCTTTTTCAAGGTGTTGAGTACTTTTTCTGAGGTTTTTCTATGCCATATTGATATTTGGTTCTTAACAAAGATAAAAAGCATAGCACAATAGGAATATTAAAAAAAAATAAAAAATCAAGTGGGTGATTTAGTGTTGCTATACGACAACAACAAGTTTATGTACCACCCATGGAATTTTAGGATGCATTGGTTGGGTCCATATCTGATCAAGTATGAGACATAAGCAAGTTTTTTGCAATTAGAAATGTTGAATCATGAAGTCTTGGGAGCACTGGTGAATGGGAGCTGAATGAAACTTTATAGGGATGGATGACCATACACACACTAGTCTGACCTACGCAGGAACCTATGCACCATAGTAGTGTATTATAGTGAGAATAAATAAATAAATAAATAGGTGATTGACTATATAATAGTTGAACAAGAGAGGGATGCAACTACGTAGAAGGAAGGATATGTGAAGAAATCATTTGACAAAGTTTTCAAAGAGATTATGAAGGTACCAATGGAGGTGGATACTCCATTGGAAGATCAAGTATCCAATATCAGTGAAGCCATCTAGGGATTCCGCATGAAAATTTTTGAGTTATAAAAATAGATGACACCAAGCACACCCTTAGAAGAAAGAGACCAAGGGGAGAAGACAGTAAGCACTATAGTGGAAGGTATCAGGACTTTGGAAACATAATTCACTAAGTTGTATGAAGAAAACACAAAAGTATGAAAAAAACTATCCGGGGATGTCTAATTACAAAGTATTGAACATAAGCTTCAAAATACATAGGGAAAGGCTCAGAATATTAAGGAAACTATCAACACTTTTCCACCAACCGAGAAGTTGATAACAACGCAAGAGAGTAAGAAACTATACATTGAGATGAACTAGCTAAGGTCCGAGTAACAAGCTCGCATGAAACCGATAGAGACGTTGTAGGAAGAAGCATTAAAAGTTACATAGGATATATTAGAATCACAATGTAGGATCAAACAAGCAATGGAACAAGTTGAAGAGAAATGACAAAATCATATCACTATAGAATTAGTAGAAACATTTTTTTCAAATGAAATAGAGGTCAAGGAGAAGGCCAATACAACAAAGGATGTTTTTGAAAAATTCAAGGAGAAGTTGAAAAAGGCTTAAGTGGCTCGGGACAAGCCACGGGTGAGTGTTGGGGGCATATTGGATAGGAATTTTTGGAGAAGAATAACTAAGTTTTAGGAACTGCACCATAGCAGAGGAAAGAGTAAAAGGCAAGACCAGTTCATGCGACAAGGGAGCATAGTTCAACGTCAAAGAAGGAAAAACAACAATTAAGTGTAAAAACAGGGAAAGCAACAGTTGAGTGCAAAAGCAAGAAAAACAACACTTCAAAATAAAAGTAGGGAAAACAACAAATTGATGCTAAAGCAGGAAAAATATTTATGACCCATTAGGGTTTTTGGGGATAAGTTTTTATTAGGGTTTTTATCCCTAATTCTATGTATAAATATGTAAAGGGTAGGGGAATATTAGGTTGTTTCTAGGAAGGGATTAGGCTGTAGTTGATGGTGAAAAAAAGAGATTAGGATGAGAGTACGAGATTAGGTTTCTCTTGATAGATTTAGAGAGTTTATACAGAGATAGGATTACACTTTAGAGTGGCTAGGTAGGTTTGGCGATTACAATATGTTCTATATTTTGTAAGCGGAGTGCATAGGCCTTAGATGATTATTGAATGAAGACTAATATAAGAAGTCAGTCATTGTGGATGTATCCCAAGGATTGGGTGAACCACTTTAAAAGAATGTCTAAGGTGTTGTTGATGTGATTATTCATGAATGTTATGTTTATGAATGAATAGTAAAAGTAATGAGATGAACTAGTTAATGGAAGCTACGCATAAGGTTTGTAGACTGGTAAAAGGGTGTTAACTAAGGATAATGCACACAAGGTGAATAAGTTTAATGGTTATGTTGATAACTTCACATCCCCTCATCCCTACAGAAACTTGGTTCCTACAACCCCAGTATATTCCTTGGGTGAGACTTCACTTGTATGTAGGTGATTCTGACAGTGACAGTATCTAAAGGGTTTTTTTGGTTGAATAACTTGAATATACGGTCTTATAAATGTGCACCAAGAAATACAGAGGAGTGTTCAAGGAGCTTGAAGGGATATCACCCAATAATGATGTGGAGCACGAAATACAGTTATTGTGAGACTCCCCATTGCCCAATATTGGGTTGTATAGACAGTGTGTTGTAGAATAAAATGAAGTGAATAAGATTTTGTAGTAGTTGTTAGAGCAGGGTGTGATTCGACCAAGTACCTCACCTTGTGCTTAATTGTTGGCATGCAGTTGTACGACCCTAGGTTCATTTTACTTTACCAACAAACCTTGTAGACACTAGCCCTTTCAACATCTCCTACATGCAAGTGAAGTCTCACCCGAGACATCTATTGGGGTTGCAGGAACCAATTTTCTCTAGGGATGAGGGGATGGGAGGTTGTCATCATGTTCATTCTTACTTATCTACCTTCTGCATCATATTCTTTGTCCCTTTTTGCTTGATTAATTAGTAAACTTTACTTATGCAACATATTTATGACACATATTGCAAAGTAAACCATTCACTATAGCATTCATCTTTACTACACATAAATCAACTAATAAATAGATATGGATCTAGTTGTGCATAAATAGAACAACTATGAACAATCACATAAAATACATTCAAACATAGAGTTTTAACGTGGTTCACCCAAAATTTTGGCTACGTCCACAACAACTGGAATCTTTATTATTCTTTGAGAAAATCTCAGGCTTGTGCACTGTGCTTACAGTAGATACATCATGATGTACTTCTCCATATTTCCTAGCCATTCTACAGTGCAATCGTCTCTCTACAAAAATATCCCTAAACCTTCAGACATAGAATCTCTCTCATTCTCAATCTATTATCTCCACCTTTTATCTCACTCTTGGTGAACCCCATTCTTCCCAACCCATTACATATTTATACATAGAATTTAGGACTCAAAACCCTACTCTTTTATCCCCCAAAACCCGATGACAAATCACAACAAATGATTGTTTGAGTGTGTTTTTCCTGTCTTTGTGCCTGCATGCTTCTTTTACATTCCCAACTGCTATTGTTCTTGTTTTTGTGTGTCGAACTAATTTTGCATTTCTAATTTATATCCTTCTTGATTTTGTGCACGTCCTCATTCTTCTTTCTTCGAACTTCCTATCCAATAGGCCCCCAATGCTCACATGTGGCTCATCCTGAGCCACTTAAGCCTATTGTGTAACACCCCTCCATGCTTCCATGAAATTTTGGGAGGTTTCCTTTGTTGTCATGACTTCGTTTTTGAATTCTGCTTCTTGTTCCAAAATATCCTCTATGACTTGCATAGTAAGGTTCATGATTTTCTCCTTGTTATCATGAATTTCTTTATTTACCATGCCCTACGCAGCTGCCAATTCCCCTATTACCCTTATTTCTTTGTTCTGCAATGATACTAATCATTTTTGGAGAATATTGTTTTGGTCCCTTATCTTTTCTATTTCATTGTATGACTACCTTTGTGCCAGTATGGTCGTCATGCACTCCACAGGTGGTAGTGTACATATGTTCTTTGAATCCTTATTCTCCTTTTTCTGCACATCCCTCAATCTAGCTTCCACAACCTTCATTTATGGATCCTGCATTAGGTTTTTCCTCATACAACTTCTTAATATTTTATGCTATGGTCATAGTGGTTCTTTATCTTTGTGCATTTTCCTCCGATGGTGTCCCTGGTGTATAATGTGATTCCAGGTCTTCAATCATAGTGTGGAAGCCTTCAATAACTTCCTTGATATTTGAGACTTGTTCTTCAATAGTGTCTTCGACCACCATAGACATTTCTGGAATATCCTTGTAGATTTTATGGATGGCCTATTATATTCTCCCAGCCTTTTGCTCAGCCTCATCCTTCTCCTTCAATATTATCTTGGCATTTTCCTCATCTTTCCTCTTCTCCTTCAACTTCCTATCAACCTTTTCCTCAGCTTCTCTCTTCTCCTTCAACATTCTGTCAACCTTTTCCTCAACTTCACTCTTCTCCTATACAACAGTTGTATACTCTTATTGAAGCTTTTTCTTCTTCACAACTACATTTTCCAACTCGCTTGATGTTGATTATGTGCGGAACTGCATCTCATGTGAAATGTCGATGTGCAAGCCCTATATTAATGTTGTGGGAATATGTGAGACAATTAAGTCCAGTTGACTTAGTCATTGTACCTTCTCCTGCATCTCGGATGTAGGAAACCTGATCACATTTGGTGAAATATCCAACACTATGTGCTTTGTTTCCATCTTTGAAAATTAAGATGTGGCCCCTACCTCCCTAGTTGATATTGATGGTCCTTCATCAGGTCTATGCTCTGGTGTTATCCTCGCTGCTTCCAAGATTTGTTGCAATGATGTTAACTATTCCTGCACCTTCTGGTGCAGTTCTTGTTGTTTTCACGAAGCTTTCTCAGTTTCTTCTTCTGTGACATCCCTGAATTGATATCCAATTATGTCGATGTCATCATTTATTATAGTATAAATGAATGGTTCTTTGTGAAATTTCTTCTTCTTGCGTGTAGGGGGGTTATCCCCTTACCCTTGTGGTTCCTCTTCTCTCTGACTATTGGGTCTATTTCATGCATGTGTTCTATGTCTCTTCCCTATTCATCACCCTATCCATTATCCTTTTCATCACCCTGTTCTTCTGCATCATTGTTATGGTGCTCTGACTCTGTTCCATCCGCTAGAATATTCCACTATGGATCTCAATCCTACATGATCAGGTGGATATATTATTCTGTGATATTATACTTTTTTTGGACCCACTCCTCTCTTGGTTCCTTCTTTTTTTGTATATAAATATGGTGTTAGTCTTCCCTAAATCAAACAACCGGGGTATATGTTTCTACCACTTATTTTGAAATGCATGGTGTATTGCTAATGCATTCTAAAATCCTTTCGTCATATAAGAAGAAATTGAAATTAGTGTCTATCTGTCTTCTTTTATTAGACGTGTACCAAAAGTTTTAGTACTTAGCTACCAAACATGGTTTACCTATGAGTCCCAATAATTGCACATCCTCTGTTTCTTCCCATGCTACCAACGCAATCATAATTAGGAGCCATGGATAATGGAATTCCATGCCTCTATCTTGTTCTTTTGCATATTTTATGAGGAATTAGTTCAACAAACAAGGTCCCTAGCTCACTAAGACCTCTTCGACACACTTTTCCATCGTGGCTTTCACTTCCGCTCACACTTGATATTTTCTGCATTTCCTCAGTATATTGCATTCCAATTCCCGCGTTGCAATCCTTATTGTTGGGTCGCATATGCTCGACACATCCAACATGCGCACACCTATAACCGTGTGAAATTTTTCCTGCATTGCCTCTGACAGTGTCCTGTTATTTTTCTTAGATGAAAACAATGAGTTTTGATCTTGTCCCTGTGATGGAAAGCATGTGATTCTTGCATCCAGGTCTGTATCTATCAATATTGGCATGTCCATCCAAAAATAACCTCCATGCACACAAGTTAATAGAAACTTAATGCATGCATTCACCTTGTTGCTTCTTCCAAAATGTAGTTTAGTATTCCTACTTACTCCAATCCTCTGTCCCATACCTTTGGCACTAGTATGCTCTGGTTGGTTGTTGGGTCTTTCCTTAGTTCCAAGTAGTGGTGTGGTGAAAGTTCAGGGAAACTCTCCATGTATGTAATATGATGGTTCACATATTTGAGTTGTGGAACCCTCCCTAGCATGTCTTCATCAGCGATGAATCTATCTGGGATTTCACATCACCAATTTGTAGTAGGGATTCTTCTAGAATTTCACTAGTGGGGCATCATCTTTCCTTGGAAGAATGTATTATTGGGGAACCCTCATCTCCAACAATGATTCTCTCAGAGTCTCCTCAACCTCTGGTTTTAGTTTTTGTGTTCTTGTTCAGACTTTCTTTGGTATGAGCATTGTTTCTTTTGGTGGTTCCATTTATTTAAACTAGTTACCAATGAAAATCTGCTTTGGCTCTGGGTTTTTTCTTAGATCCAAAATACATTTCTCAACTCTCTGCTACTCACATGCAACTCTTAGTGATAATAACCAATACTTGTCAACCCTTCACGGATTTCGTGCCCCTTCTCCAATTTGCCATGTCCCTTCGTGCATGAATTAACTGTCTGATCCTCCAGTGGTGTGATGAATGCTTAATTTAATGTTTCTTTATTACCATATATTCTGCTGTATTTGTTCCTCATATTGTCAATCCGTCATGATCCTCGATTGTCATGATCCCTGATGATTTTTTTCCATTTAAGGTTACGCATCATCTTTATGACTTGTCACTAATGCTCTTTAATCATCGTTTCCATCCTTTTAATTACTTTAATGATCATTACGGTCATGTTCCATGTGTTGCTTCTATGTGCACCTAATTTTCTCTATATTGTTTATTTTATCTGTGCAACACTCACTTTTTCTGTGCCCTCATGCTCATTGTAATTTACTTCAATTTGTTTCTATTTTTCCTTTATTTTTATTTTCTCTTTTTGTACTTTTTTATTTATTTTTGTCTTTTTCCTATTATAATACACTATTATGGTACATTTGGTCTTGCTCAACTCATATTAATGTGCATATGGTTGGCCTTCTCTATAGAGTTTCAATCGACTTCCATTCACCATACCTCCTAGGGCTTCTTCATTCAACGTTTCCAATTACACAACACCTGCCTCTATCACATGCTTAAGCATGTATGGTCCTAACCAATGCATTTGAAAATTTCCTATATGTTGTATCAATTTAATATCGTATAGTAATAGGTCCCACACTTGAAACTTTTTATGTTTAATATGTCTATCATGCCATGCCTTTTCTCTTTCCTTCTAAACTTTCTAATGAAACCCTGCAACCAATCAATCTTTCTCAATATGTATAAATTGTGACAATATCTCCTCTACTACACCAAAGTATGAAAGATCAGTAATCATTTCAACACACATGCTAGGAACAATAAACTCCATCGGCTACTGCTTCTTTCCTATAGAACAATATAAAAGGTTTCTATCCTCTCAACGTTTTGATTGTAGTCTCGTATTTCCATAATCCTATAGGAACCCTTAAGTCCCAATCATCTCTTCCTACATTATAGAAATTTGTCAGATAATTCTCCATAATTTTATTAATAGCTTCTATTGTACCATTTCCTAGAGGATGATACAACGTAATATTCTAATGATGAATTTGAGATTCCTCACTCAATGCTACAATCATCCTATTTAGGAAGTGTGTTCCTTGATAACTAAGTAAAATGCAAAGTCATCCAAATCGTGTGACTACATTCTCAAATAGAAACATCGTAGCAGTCTCTCCGATGCAGTCTATGACTGGTGTTTCTTTTTCCCATCTAGTCAAATACTTCGTTGCAATGATTATATACTTAGCTCCTGATATTCTCACTAGTGGGTTGATCGGTCAAACAAATTATATTTCCTATTTATCGATATCCTGCAACATAACCTATGGGTGTAAAGGAATCTCAACCCTTTTGGATGGCTTTCCCACCCTTTGACGAACATTGCATGCCTCATAGTATTCTTTCACATCTTTATGAAGTGTGGGCCACCAGATCCCTGTGCACAAAATCTTCTTCATTGTTTCTCTACCTATGTATTGTCCTCCTACAATTCCTTCATGCACTTTTGAGAGTATCATTGGCATTTCATTTTCTAATACACATCCTCTCAATATTCTTTATGCATCTAACTTGTCTAAGTTTCCTGCAATTAACTAATAGTCTATTGCTTTAACTACTAACAGTTTCTTCTGTGCCACTGTCGTGTATGAAAGGGTCATTCATGTACTTAAAAAATGCAAAAAGTCTGTAAAGTAGTCGTCCACCATTTTAACTGCAAATAATTGTGCATCTACAAACCTTCCATCTAGATTCCCTGCATCTTCTCTTGATAGTATGTGTGATAAATGATTTGGTTCTACATTCAACTTCCCTTGCTTCACAATAACCTCAAAATCATATTTTTGGAACATCAATAACTGCCTACATATTCTCCCCCCCCAACACTGACTTGCTCACTAAGTATTTTAGTTCATAATGGTTTGTATACATCTTAAAGTGAGAACTAAATAAATAATGTCTAAACTTTTGCAGGGCATATACCATTTCCAATCCTTCTTGTTATATGGTAGTGTGATACTTTTCTTCTATTGAAAAATTCCTGCTTGAAAAAGAAATTGGGTGGTATATGTCTCCTTCTCTTGGTTGAGATAATATTACACCCAAAGCTATGGATGATGCATCTACATGAACATGGAAATCCTTCAAATATGGGAAGATAAAAATCGGTGCGGTCACTAATTTATGCTTCAATGTGTCCAAACCTTTCTGAAAATCCTCATTCCACTAGAACTTGGATTCTTTCTTCAACAAATTCTCCATAGGTGTTGTAATCTACGCATAATCCTTAATGAAATTCTTCTAATATTTTGTATGACCCAGGGTTTCTCTCAACTATCTGACTGATGTGGGTGGTTGTAAGTCCAAAATTGTTTCTATCTTGGTAGGATCAACTAATAAGCCCTTCTTACACACCACATGGGCCAGCCAAATTCCAAAAGGAACACATAAAATACATTAATTCAAATTTAGTGAAATATGACATTGTCTGCACCTATCCAACATCAACCTGGGTACTTTTATCTTATCCTTCAATAGACTAAATATAGTCCAATCATCTAAGTAAAATTCAAGGAACTTATGAATAAATTCCTTAAAATCTATGACAACAACCCTTGAAACAATTGCAGGCGCATTCTTCAGTCCAAAGGGCATCACCGTGTATTGATAAATTCCCCACTTTGTCACAAAAGTAGTATTATACCTTTCTTCCTGAGAAATCTCAATATAGTGATATCCTGAGAAATCTCAATCTAGTGATATCCCGAGAATCCATGTATGAAGGAATAAGCCTCCTACACCCCTACATTCTCTAGCACTGCATCTGTGAAAGGTGTTGGAAATGGATCATGCAAACATGCATCATTTAGCTTCATTAACTCTACACAAATATTGATTCCCTTGTCTTATTATCTTGAACTACCATTGGACTTATCCATTATTATTTCACTACTGGTTCAATGATTCATGCCTCCAACATTTTGTCTATCTCTTCTTTTACCTTCTCTTTATACTTCGGATTTAACCTATAGGATCTCTGTCTCACTAGCTTAGCATCTGGTTTCAAAGGGATATTCATTTCTCCTAAACCATCAGCTATCCCCTTCATCTATGACAACATATTTTGGAATCTATATTGATACTCGTGCAGTAAATCTGCAATCTTCTCCACAATTTCATCATTCCAATAATCACCTATCTTCGCAAAATTTGGATTTTCTTATGTACTAATATTTACCTTTTGTGTCTTTATTGGCTATTCATTATGTAGAATATTCAAGATCTGGTCCTTCTACTACACGTTCCCCCCCAGTTTCAGGTACTTGTATATTCCTTCGATATTCCTCCTTGTATTATTTTTTAGAATCATTATAACATTCCAACAATTCATGAACAATCATAGAAGCTACGTGCACACTACACATAGGTACTACCTCCATTGGCCCTTATTCTAAAAAAATCTTGTTTCTAATGACATGTAAGGATGCATCTACTAATGGAGATTCATGTTCAAAATTAAATGTTACCTTAAACATTCTAATTAGCTCATCCCAGTTTGTTATTTCTTTGTACACTTCTAGTTCCAAGTAACAGTTCTTCAGAATTGTATCCAATGTATGTATAAACCTATGCGTCCATTCTTTCTTCGGGATCAAACTCCATATGTCTCTTCACTGCTCAACATGATCTATTGGATCACTATCCCCTATATAATTATGCACAATATACTAAACCTTGGTACCAAATATGACCTGCATCAAACTTCTAAATTGCTCCCAGTCTTCTATACACTCTTTATGTGCATCTCAACATCTAGCTGGAGTGGCCTTCAAGAAAACATCTATTGCCAACAGTATTTGTTGTTTGGGTATCTGAAAATCAAACACCTATATGAAATATTTTATGTCAATCAAACCATTATATTTGGGTGGGTCACATAGCTCTGTTCCAATCTAGTGCAATGATCAAGTAATGCGGGAACATTGTCTAGTTGAGACTTCATGCATCATCTGTTGCTAATGTTCTAGACCTTCCTCTGAAATATGATGCACACAAGATAATAGTTCTCCAACTTAGCACACCATTTGTAGTGAGGTTAACATATTCATCCATTTGTGCAATCATATTATACAAGTTGTCAATTTTTTTCCCTCTAGCTGATTCGATATACCTTTTTCCTTCTGGCAGATCCAATAGTGCAGTAATATTCAAGTCTCGTACCTCAAATATCATTTCCCTCCTCTTTATATTAATGATTGTATGGTTTTCAAAGGCCCATTATAACCCCATTAGTGTTGGTTATGGATTAATATCATCTAGATCTTGATGACCTCGAAATATGCTACGCTGCACACCCCATCAATATTCACAAGTATTTATGTCAATCAACCAATTGGTACTATCTTGTGTTGGTTTTCCAACCTTAACTGAATGATATACCATATCAACTTGGTTTTCCCCATCATTTTCCATGTATGCTTTCGTAACATGTTTATATCATACCCCAAGTCTAAAGTAACGTTATCCACATCATATTCTCCAATCTATGCACTTAATCTGAACTCTTTGTTGGTCTTGTTTTTGCATGGTAACTGATTCACTACCCTCTGTGCGATAGGGATTTCCCTTTCTTGTGTGAAATGATAAATTATTTGACATAATTCATTCAATGCAATTTCATCTTTCATCAAATCTAGACAACTTCTCATAAAATCTCTTAGAGTACTTACCTTCTCAAGTGGCTTTCCTGGTATAGTACGGTCACAAACAGGAGGTGCATATGATGTTGAGGATACCCAATATGGTCCTAGTATTTCTTTTCTTTCCCTCTGATATGTCTCCTTTTATCATTGAGGGTCAAATGTCAGCATAGGTCTTGTTGATTTCCTCACCCATTTCTCAACCTTCTTCCCTCCATATGTCACATCAACCCTTATTCTAGCTCCTTTGCACATAGCAATTTCTATTATAGGTCCTTCATTGTGTTCCTCAACTGATATCTTCTATATGTTCTGATTTGGGTTTTGGTTGTGATTCCCTCTTTCCTGCCATTTCACAAGTAGTTGATGACATTCTTCTATCACATGCTCCAATTATCTACAATATGTGCAAGTTGTATAAGGATTCAGACAATCATGAGCTAAGTGTCATGGTTGATTACAATTGTAACATATTTTGGTCCTCTTCCTCGACCTCTACTGAATCCTCCTCAGTTTTTTGGATTAAAGCCTCTCTGATTATTATACTGTGGAACACCTCCTTCTATAACAACATTCTCCTCCTGGATCCTATACATGTCTGAAGTTTTCTCTCTCATAAGATCAAAGGAATGGAAATCCTTCTCTTCATTTCCGAGTGAACTGCAAAAGTTACAAAATAAATTCCTTGGTATACTCTAGTATTTCTATAGAAATTTACACACAGTTGGATGATGTCCCCATTTCTTACATATTTCACAATATTCCCCCTCCTATTTTTGGATTTGATGCTCCAGTCACCAATTACTGCACAAATGTTGGGTATTTGTCCTTATGGTGACCTTTAGTCCTACACTTGGTACACCAAACTTGTTCATGTTTCTCCTTCCCCTTTTTCAGTTCTGTTAATCTAATTGTTAAGGAATATAACTACATATGGACTTATGAAATCCCTCCACCATCTCCTATGGGATATTCTTCCAGTTTCATCAAAATTACCAAATATTTAAGTTGTGATGCAACCTTTTGTTGAATCAACGATCGATGAATGTGTGGTAGTAGTCTTGCAATAAACCATTATTGGCGTTGTTGATCAGAAATTTAAAATGTCAATGTACCCAAACTAAATCGTTCTTCACTTGTTTGATTTCTTTCAATTCTATGATGTATTGCAACTCATATTTTGGGTTCTTAAACTCCTTCAACAATGCTTGCTTAGTTTCTGCTAAATTCCTTGCTTGTCTTGTAGGTGTGGTACTCTATAGTTTCATATACCGGACTAATGTGCAGCCTCTAAATGTTGTTTCCAGCTGTGAAATATTTACATCCTCATCTTGGACATTCTTCTCAACCCAAATTGTTTCATATATGAATAAATGTTTTTCTGATTCCTCTGACCCAACTCCCTAGAACTCAAGTAATCGAAGTGTGTTGTCTAACCCTGCAATGTTGTTTGGTGTAGTACCTGTTGGATTACTGAGAGGGGGGGGTGAATCAGTAATAGAGCAATTTAATCCTTTTTAACCATATAATCCAAGTGTTATATCAATGAAGCATTATCATCCAATAAATGCAGAGTAAATAAGAAATGAACAAATGAACAAGCATACACATACACAATACACCAATGTTTTACGTGGAAATCCAAATCAGGAGAAAACCACATAGTTCTTTTTCTTATATGTCTTGTAGAATTATATTCATTGGAAGAACCAACTTCCTTTGTTTTCTAGCTGCAATTGGAAGGAGACTCCAACCTCCTAGTTTCTTAGGCTACAACCTGAAGGAAGCTCCAACTCCCCAATTCTCTGTCTACAACCAGAAGGAAGCTACAACCCCCTATGTTCTCTGACTACAACTGGAAGGTGGCTACTACCTATGTTTTATTGTTTGTTTTCTATTTGTTGATCTATATTAATGAAATTTTTTCATAACATATTACAATGTAATATGTTATAACATATTACAATGTAATTATATGTTACATTGTAACATGTTATTTCCTAGTAGCCTTGTCACACCCTGAGAATCAAACCTTCATAAGGTTTGACTTCTGCAAGTTCTTGGCAAATACAATGCACCAACAATTTTTAGATTTTATGGGTACGAGGTCATTCAGGTACCAGCCTCACTTGATCCATATGTTAATCCATCAAAACTACTCACATATAGGTTATTTTAAGTCTAGGATGGTGAATGACCAGCCATCATGTTGCTCTCCCAAACATTGAGTGGTTGCCTATGGTATGAGAACATGTCATCAGTGAAGGTTTTTTGCAGTTTGTAAACTCTTTTATGTCTATATTATACTTTATTATCCACAATGAAGTATTCATTATAATAATTCCTTTAGTCAAAGGGTCACTACAATTTTAAAACAACACCAGAATGGGAGACTAAATATGTATGTTTATAAATTTTTTATTAATGTCTAAATATGTATCTTTATAGTATATTTATTAAATTTAAATATGTATGTTTTAAAAAATTTCCATTGTATGTATATTTATTAAATTTAAACATGTGTGTTTTAAAATTTTTCCATTGTATGTATATTTTACAAATATTCCTTTACAAATTATAAGATAGATAGTAATGTACAACAAGAAATTCTAGAATCAACAATCTGTAAAACAATATTAATAACTTATGATACTCTAATATTACATATGTAAAAATGGATTTATAAATTTAATTCTTAAAGATTTGTAATTTTTATAAAATAAAAAACGTTTGAAATAAAAACTTGGACAGTTTGAATTTTTTATAAAATACAAAACGTTTGAAATGACTGTGACTTGGTAGAGGTGATCATAAAAATGTTGAGATTATTAGGTAAATTCTCTAGGAGAAATAAAAAAAAAAAAATGCAAAGGTGATATAAAAAACACAAAGAGTATTAAGTTGTTCACAGAGAGGAATAAATAAACAATACACAGAGGTAATATGCCAGGAAATCGCAGAGATAATTTATTCAAAAACGCGGGTGGAGATTTATCAATCCAGAATGCAGGGATTGTCATTCAACTCAGAGGTTTATCATTCACAATGCAAAGTTTATCAATAAAAATGCAGAGATGTACCCAAGTTCAAGCAAATAAAAATGCAGGTAGTCACCACCGAAAGTCTCTTTGAAAGGGAGTTAATCAATGACCAAAATTCAGGCAAAATCAATAAAAAGGTGAGCGTTTTCATCCGATATTTGCTTGCAAAGGATGCAATGACTCGAACCATTCCATCCTTTCTGTTGTAGGATGCCCTAGGTGAGCACCTTGTTATGAACCGTCAACGAGAAAAATAGAATATTCACTATAGTTTCAACCTCCAGAATAGATACACTTGTTTATATTTGGTTTTTCCTTAAAATTCATCCGATCAACATTTAATGTAATATGTTTGGCGTTTTAGTCAGCAACTGACTGAATTTCACTTTTTTCAGTCTCTAGAACAACCAAATTCAACACTCACTTTTGATATGGCTTATCTTCCAAACCATAGACTCTTATCATAGTAAACTACTAAAAAGGGAACCAGTCCCCCACTTTGGTGTTGTTTTGCAATTGTAGTGACCCTTTGACTAAATGAATAATTATAACGAATACCTCTTTTTGGATAATAAAGTCTAATATAGACATAAAAGAGTTTACATACTGCAAAAAACCTAAGGTTACATAAAATAATTTACATGATATCTTACCATAGGAAGCCACTCAATGGTTGGGAGAGAAACATGTTGGTTGGTCATTCAATGAGAGGAACTGATAAACAACATCAATATTTCATTCCAAAGCCTTATTTAGACAAGCATTTGAGCTATAATATATCATTGACCCTTGTTAATGATCTATTACCCTTTGTATTTACACAAGCATTTAGTTGAAGATAATCTTCTATTAACCTTTGTTAGATACTAGTTGAACATGGTGATGTATTACCCTTTGTATTTACACAAGCATTGGAATCACCTGGCCAAGTCTTGGTTGTCCACGGGGTTTCTGATAGGATGGATCTACCAAAATGATTCAGAGGCCATTCTCAACCCCTGTATCGACAAGGTCACTAGAAGAATGTCGGTAAGAATATAAACAACTCTTTATAACTGCATATAAACGCATGTTGAATAGCGTCAAATCACAGATTCTTAGTATATAAAAAAGGTCTGTCATATAATACATTTTCTCTATTAATGCCCCCTCCAAGTGTAATACAGACCTATTGATACTTAGTGCCATTGCTTTGTAGATGGAAAATTTCTTCCATCCAAGCAAACATGGCGTAAAGTTAATCATTGATTTTCATTGACTATGTCCCATAACTGTTGGATGCATGAAATCTAATTGTCCATATAGATAACCTCTACTATGTTACCAGACTTTGACCCATGTACTATTGGTGGATTTACCAAGGTTATTTTTGTTAATATTAAGGAACCAAAATATATTTGAAATGGAGTTTGGGTAGTGGAGTTATGCATCACCCTATTATAATCGTGTCTAACATAAAGAACATTTCTATTAATTTTGTCTTATTTTTTTTTCTTTCTTCATAATTTTTGTTGGTCAATGTTGGAAATATTAACTCGTACTTGTCTTGTGATTAACTTTTCATGAATTTCCAAAGAATAGATATTGAGGAGATATGTCGACACATGATTTTCCAAACATTCCTTGCAAATGCTCTAGGTTCTCTCAAGAAGGAAGAAGAGGAACTCCTTCTTCGACTGAGACTCCGAGTGACCAACAACAATCTCGTCAGAGGAGATTTTCAAATGAGTCTGTGAATAGATCAGTTGCAGAATGTGCTCAAGCTAGTGCTATGGATGTAACCTTCTTATATAGGTTTCGCATTGATACTCCTACACCTGATAATGTAGGGAATACCTCAGGACAAGATAATATTTCTGGTAATTTTCTTTGATTTTGTTTATTTTTGTTGTATTTTTGTGTATTTAAATTTATGTCAAGTTAAATGTTGTAATTACTTTCAAATGTGTATGTAGACAATGAGTTTAGAGAAAGGGATGACAATGAAAGAGAGATTGGTTGTCACGAAGATTCTAATGTTGGTGCAGAGGGTGAAAGTGGATTTATGAGACCACATTATCAAGAAACAAAAGATTACACACCTACATCCACTTATCCTTCAGATGTTGGTGATGAACTTTTCTGGGAAGGGATTACTGAAGCAATAACCCTTAAGCAATGCTCAGGTATTAAAAAGAGGTTGTAAAATGATTTGGTGGTCTTGGAACTCCCTTGGGAGAGAAAACAAAGCTTGCATATTGTTTTTCATTCATTGCAAAACTTTATGGACACATATCAAAAGATGGGGCCAACTACTGACAGTTTTTTCAATCTAATGAGGTGGCAAAATTCATAGGTGATGGGCCCTGATAAATGGGAGGCAGTAAAAAATAAAGTTTCAAAAGAAGACACAATTTCGATGTTCAACTTCAAAGTTGGGCCAAAGAAGAAGATGTTGAACGTGCAATATTTTAAGCACCCTGACATTGCAGGACATCTGTATAACACATTTTTGGCAACATATGGGAAATTGTCGTGGAACGATGAGGTTACACACTATTTTGAAAAACACTTTTATGCAGAGTTTTTCTTGCGCATGCACCCTGATTATACTAGTCTACCGTCTGATTATTATGGGACTGGTAAAGGACGGACATATGATAGAAAATGGGCATATCAAAATGAGACATTGAAAAGACCTCCACAACCTTTAGTACCTCGCCCAACAGGGGCATTTTCTTCACATTTAGAGTTGCGAGCTACATCAGAGGTTGGCAAAGAGGCTAGAAATGCAATCGGAGAAAATTTGGAAGCAATTTTTAATGGTGTTGATGTTGGCATGAATTGTCAGCGAGCGGAAGCCAATTCTCAGGCCACATTTGTTTATAAAATAGATGCAGAGCTGGATACCATGTCAGCAGAAGATTTTTTGGAGTATGTAAAATTTTGTCATGATGGCTAGAAAAAGGTCATTCAGAATGATGACCTGAACAATAGATTGGTATGTGTTCTAGTTAGTAAATTTTTTACGCATTTTCAGATAGTTTACTTCTAATTATAGATTTAGATATCATTGTATCTATAGAAATAATCAAGTTATTATTGTCATTAATTACAGTTTGGAGATATGTTAAATGAATCTCTAGTAGATAGGGGACTTGATTCCACAAGTTTAAATTTGGATGGGTTGAATCAGGTATGTGTTTTCTAATATCCATAAATGAGAATTTTAGTTGTTCAATCTCCAATATTTTGAATAAGAGATCAACAACATTTATAATTTTTTATAAATGTGAACACATTGAATCCTATATTTAGTTCTTAGTTGTATTGTTCACAGATCCCTATTCCATCTCCTACTACTTAGGGAAGCTTATCTCAATTCTCATTGGGAGAGTTTGAAGAGGGTGGGAGTTCACAGGTATCATTTAGTGTGTTAAAATCATTTAAATTTAATGTGTTATAATCATTTAAATTTAATTTTTCAAATTTTCAAATTTGAAATGTATTATATAGGCTAATGTGGAGAAGAGAGTACCTGAGACTGGAATTGAGGAAGAAGAAGCAGAGGAAAAACCCATATTTGGAAAGGATACGTCCATTCAGGATGATTCAGAAATGTATGTTTTTGACTTTTATCAAATTTTTCTTTTCTCAAATTTTTAGTTTAGCCTTTCCTATTCAACGCCTTGATCAATTATTTTGAAATATATAGAACCCCTAGATAATATTATCATTGTCTTAAATGGTGTACATTAAAACTTATTTAAGGTTAGATCATGATGAAGACCTAATTTTGAACTTGAACATTTGATTATTTGAGAACAGACTCTATCCCACATCAGATAATGACAAGTTTCTAAATTTTCTTTGATTGCATTCATTTCCTTCTTGTCCAAGAATGACGTAGTATGGACATTTTGTTTTCTACATACAATGAAGTGAATTCCTTCTTGCCATGGTATTGTCAAACTCTTAATTAAATTGGTTACTAATCACAAAAACTAACATTCAACTAGATTTACAAACAAGATCACACATATTATATATGTGAGCTAGCTCACACATAATTTCAAAGAGCATTTGATTATATGTAATATGAATACATCCCAAAGATGAAAGATTTAAATGGTTTTTTAAGAATGACTTAATATAAATGTGCATATTTGTGTTTCTTTCATGTACATGCAAGATTATATGAGAACATCTATTCCACCGCAGAAAGAGGAGATAAGTATTTTCCAGAAGAATGGTTTCTAAAATGGAGATTTGTGAAATTTTTTAGATATAAGTAATTTTTTGGAAGAATGGCTTAATATGGAGATTTATGAATCCTTTAATTTGAAAGGGAATTATGAAATTTGATTATATGACCACTGCAGAAGAAGAGAGAAGTATTTCACTGCTGAGGAGATTAGTATTTTATTGCTGTGTAAATAAGATGAAATAACATCACCTGGGATGAGAATTTCACTTGAAGGATTTGAGACTTTATCCACAAGGAGATAACTATTTCATTGGAAGAATAACTTAATATGGAGATTTGTGAACTTTCTTCATACATTGTTTTATATTTATTTTCAGATTATTATCTAATTCTAACTCTAAACACAATTTTGTTTTTACCAAGAACATAATTTTTCTCTTTAATTTTTTTTAAGATTTTAGATAAGATTTTACAAATTGTTTAAATCATGTATGCTTAATGTGGAGAGTAACTATCTTTTGTTTAACTTTGATTGGGTATGTTATTATTCCTTATTGTTTATTGTTTATTTAGTTAAAGTATATATGATAATATGTGTTATTTGTTTTTTTTATTATTGGTTTTTATTGTTTCGTCTAAATTATTTTTGGTGGAAAATATGTTTACACTATATTTGGTGGGAAATAGTATGTTGGAGGATGATACTTAACTCTTTTGGTATGTATTTGGATTTTGTTTTAATCACAAATTTTGAGTTTTGTTTTATTTCACATGTTTGAATTGTAAATTTTTAATTTTTGAATTCTGTTTTTTTTGTAGGCTTGAATTGCAGATATGAAGTGGTGTATCTTAAAGTGATGGATTAGAGTCTAGAATTCTGGAGTTTAATGTCTGAGTTTTTGTTATCATCCTAAAATGGATGTGGAACCTATGTATTTGGTAGTGTAACTATTCAAACTTTGATTATAATATAGATACATTTGATATTTTTGAAATTCAAAATATCAATTTATTGTCTCATATTTGATTTCTCTTATATTGTTAAATGTTGAAATATAATTTCTTTGTCAATGTTGAAATATAATTGCGTTGCTTTGATAATTGTCTCTATCTTTACTATGTCAATGTTGAAATAAAATTGCTTTGTTGTTAATCTATTAAACACCATTACTAATGTAAGAATAGATTTGTTTTGGTTTGGTTCAAGACTTGGATTGATAGATTGTGGTGGTCTGACCAATGTTCAAAGGTTTCTGCACTAAGTTGATGGAAAAAAAGTGGCAAACTTGTTAGTTTTGAACTAATATTTTGTATATTCTCATTTTTACAATGCATTAAATTAAGCATCAAACTCTTGAATATTTTTTTACTATGTATTAATTTAAATGTTTCCTTTTATGTTCACTTTGGACTGTTCGAAAACACATGATAAAATTCAACATATTTCATTGTGGACTATTCTTGGGCCTAAGGGGACTGATAAAATTCAACATGTTTCATTGTGGACTGATAAAATTCAACATAAAGTTGAACTCTTGGGCCTATACTACTATGTATTAATTTAAATGCTTATTTTTATGTTCACTGTGGACTGCTCAAAAAAACACATGATAAAATTCAACATATTTCATTGTGGACTATTCCTGGGCCTATGGGGACTAATAAAATTCAAAATATTTCATTGTGGACTGATAAAATTCAACATAAATTTGAACTCTTGGGCCTATGGAGATTATTATTACTCCTTTCCTACTTTTCCATAAAAAAATTGATGGTTGCAAGAGATTCCAAGGTCACTATCTAATGGATAAATTCCAAATCCAACCTGAACCTGATATATCTCAACAACTGGAAAGACAAGATCATAAGCTTAAATAATAGATTTGAATCTATCAAATTTATGCGCGTACATAGACAGTTCAACAAAGTAACAAACAAGATCAGAAGCTTAAATAATAGATTTGAATCTATCAAATTTATGCACATACATAGACATTCAAGAAAGTACATAGATTTGATTCTAAATAGAATAACAGTGAAACTATTCTTTTCGTGTGAAAAAAAAGAAGAAAGAACTAAGACAATTAGTGTAAGAATGGATTAGAAGACATAGAAAGAAAGAATCACTTGAACAAAGGGAAGAATGAATAAAGGCACTATAAATATTACAAAGTAAGAGACACACACACAAGGGGCTCTACACACACTTGAATTTGAACCTAGGATATTTACATGGTCTTTATCATTTCGATATTTTTAGAGAGACATGGTCTCAAATTTACATCAAAATCTCAATTTACATCAACATCTCAATGAAAGACTTTAATGGTCTTTGAATTCACCTTATTTCTCATATGAACAAATATGAGAAAACTACAAAGATGATAACAATAGATAAGAAAAGCACAAGAAGAGATAGACGAGATATTGAGATCACTCATGTAATATTTTGTCTTGTCTTGATTTTAATTGGACTATGTTTATTTGTATAAAATATTGGATGATATAATTTCAATATAATATTTTCTTGATTTAAAAAAAAATCATCAAATTTTATAGTTACTTATGAAATTCCACAATGAAATATTCAAGAAAATGTGAAATAAAAAAATAAATTTTATAGCTTCTTATGAAATTTCACAATAAAATATTCAAGAAAATGTGAAATAAAAATTACAGTTTTTCACTTGTAATTTAAATTTTGTTTGATTTGGAAATTTGGTTGAAAATAGTCAAAACAAGTCATCAAATTTAATATAAGTCCAACAATGAAAATAGTCAAAACAAGTCATCAAATTTAATATAAGTAAGCAATCTTCATTAAAATTTATATTAATATTCATAAATACATGTACTTTAAATGCAAAATAAAAAATTATGGAATGTACATGTGCCACTTGTTTAAAAACATCGTAATGGTATTCCATCTTCAATTATTCGTTCATGATCGACTTTGGGCATTTTTCATTTTCTAATTTTTTTTTTTTTTTTAATTGAACTTTTATTAACTTTATGCACGCTGCACATACCAAATGACTATATTGACAATTTGTGACATCTGACTGGTAGTCTTGAAAGTGAACATGAGTATCGATTTGATGGGTTTCTTGAAAAAATATACTTTCAATACAATGGATCCTCTTTCATATATAAAACTGTTATCATCAAAATCTTCTAATAGCCTCATATTTTGTTATGTGCATCGTATCAAATAATATTTCACGTTTTCAGTGTTGTCTACAAGTGAAACCATGGAAAAGACATCTCCTGCAAATAATTGGATATATTGGACCAAATAGTTCATGTTAAATTATCACACAAGTACATCTACAAGTTATTTGAAAAAAATTAAACATAAAAATTACCTTCTCTAACAACATCAGAAAATCTATCGCCATCAACTGACACTATAGTTTCATTTGATTCCATCTCCTCTAATCTTGCAAGTAGCATTTTATCTTTTACATTAAGTTCAGTATGTCACCAAGATTTAACATATTTTGCATTTTTGTTTTCGCAAATATCTATGGATTCTATGTCCTCTATGCAAACTGAACAAAAACAAGACTCATTTCTTCTATCAAATGCAAACACATTTTGATAACGTTTTTTTTTAACTGAATGTATTTTTCATGTCCGATGTATTGTACTGGTGTCATATGTGATTGATCTATTTACATCTTGGATTCCAACATACCAAAAAAACCTGCACAAGACAAGAACTTGTTAACTTGAAATCTCTCAAAAAAATGATTGAAGATTGAATATAAATTTGAACACGTTCAAATAAAAATATCCTGTGTACATGTGTAACATTATATATAGACACACCTGCGCACATCCCTTGACGGATTATATTCATGGCTTAGCGCCATTTTGCATCATTCAATAACTTGTTCAATAGATTCAAATCGATCGGGATGAGAGTTCATCCGATACCTTCAAAGTGCTCGTTTTACACATGCCCTTACACCATCGTGCTCTCATTTTCCATGACCAGACTCAAAAGTATTCCAACAATGTGTAATGTTTGATATTTTATGAATACGACATAACCAATAAAATGATCGTGAATATTTAAATTGACCCACACACCCATCTGACCATATCCAATTTCGATCGAATCTGATTTCATGTTCTTTCAATGAATCATAAAATTTATCATCACTTATATAAAAGTGATATTCTTTAATAACATGTTGATTGTCATTGGTGATTTATATGTTATTAAGACTTCGTTGAGAATGTCTATATAGAACATGAAAAAATATCGTGACTTGATCAGAATGATAATATTCACTCTATATTTCTTTTTGTGCAACGAATGTATAATTCTCTACAAAATCAACTACAGAAAAATTTTTCCCTAGTGGAAACACTTCACAGGATTGTTTGAATTATATGTCTTGCCATCGATCTCTATGTGAATGCTTGGTGTATTTATAAATTTATTCCTCAAACTTCTTCAAAAAATCTATCAAACAGATTTTATCTACTTTCAAATCAATCCTTTTGGAAATAACATTTGAAGAATATGGAGCCGTGATGTTGATATATTCACATCTCTTCTAATTGATTGTTATATTAGAAAATGATTGATCATTCATATCAATATTATACTTTGAATGAAACAAACTTATATTTCCACAACGATCGTATTTCTTTCCACCAACACATTTTTTTTTGTAAAATAAATCATCATCTTCTCTTTCACGTAGAATTTCAGATATAAAAGCATGGAATGTGGAAGGAGGAGGTGAACTTGACCATAAAGTTTTACCAAAATCCAAAAAAGTGTCGTAATACAACTCAAATTCCACATGATAACGACAACAAAAAGTGTCACGAACAGTGATGGGTCTAACAAACCATGGTTTTTGTTGCACAAATGTATTGATGGAAATTTTAACATTGAATAAGGTAGTTGATGTTTGATCTTTTAACTACCTTATTCAACAAAAACCAAAAAGATGATTCGAAACTTTGTTTAGGTGCTCTAGAAAACCATCATGTATCAATATCGATCATTTGATTAAGCCCATGGAACAAAAGGAAGAAATAAATAAAGAAAAGAATACAGATGCAATCAGTAATAGAAATTCTTTGAAATCCCTATCCCTGAGCTCATATATGTCTTTCCATCCGATGAATTATGTTAAATGTGTTCATCCGAAAGCGTATTTATACGATTTGGCATGAAATTAAACGATACGATGTGTCTTTTCATTTTTTCCGGCCGACGAAATTTGCTCAACAATCTTTCAACCGAAACAAGGTTTTTTCAACTAAAAACCTTGGAAACCGTTTAGTTTTTACGGTTTCTGTTAGAATTTCGGTTTTCGACCGAAAGATTATTTTTTCGGCCGAAAGATTATTTCAGACGAAAACTAAAAATTGGGGCTGTATTTAGAAACTAGATAATTCCCCCAAGCTTACCTAAACTTTGGAGGTTGCAGACTCCTGCAAATACTCAGAATTGGGTTTTTAAAATGACACCATCATTTGCAAAATTGAATTTACTTTCAATTCCTATAATTTTTTTTCATTTTCATTATTTTTATCTAATTTTATTTAATTTAAAAAAAAAATCATTGCATAATATTTTTAGACATTACAATTCAGTTAGATTTTACTTTTAAGTAAAAATTAAGATATATACAAGGTGGGGGAAAACATGTGTTTAAAATCTGTAAGCTTGGTCAACTTAAAAAAATTCTAGAAATTATAATATGCATCCGTTAGATTCAAAATTATTGTCATAATAAAATAGATTCTCTGTAGATTGTTGCATTATATTTCATTTCTTAAAAACACAAGTTTAATAATATATACATTGTTGTAGGAAAAAATAACTCATTCTCATTCATTTCATGTTTAAGGAACATATTGTTAAACAATTATCAAATTGACATATCAAATGTTTATAATCAAATTTTACTGTAAAGTGAAATTTTAAATAAAAAAAATACTTTTGTATTCCGGAAGTTGAAGAACTTGTGAAAATATAGTTTTTTTTCTCATAAAACAAGCAAAAGTGTTACCCATCTTCATGATTTTTCCCTCCACACTCTTAGTTCTTTGAAATTTAATTTTAACTTTATTTTACCGTTTAATTCATCCACATTCTTAGATAGTTGATATTTTTGTTATGGTTTTCTAAAATGAGAAGACATTAATAATTTATTTTTTTAGTGTTAAAACTAGTTAATCATAAAATTGCTAAATTTACATGCATTTTATAAATAAATTGCAATAATTTTAAATGAAGTTCTCACATTGCAAGATTCTTAAAGGATGAGTATGGATGAATAATGATGGTCATTTAAATATATTTTGATCATATCCATTTAAAATTATTTTAATGATACCTAATGAGCTTGGAATTAATTTTTCAACAAATATAATTATTCCATTATTATCTAAAGTTTTTTTTACATATATTTCCATGTTTTTGGATATATATTCTTTAATCGTCTGCAAATTTGTTTTTAATTCTTTACTTTGTCATGGTTTTAATGGAAAATTAAAGAAAACAAAATAATTTCAATGAGAAAAAGAATCAGAAAATGATGCAGGTTTAAATCAAAATAAAGGAGCCACAACTCGACAGGTATATGCTACCTAGTAGCCTTGTTCAAATTGGAACCACAACACCAACATCAAATTGTTGTTTGTAGAATATATCGTGAAAATTAAAATACAAATAAATCAACCTCCTATTTTAAGATGTTCAATTCTTTTAGTGGTATTTTTGTCCATTCTTTCAAAATCTTTAGACATCAAATTGGTTGTCATTTATACTAAAATTGTCTTAAATATATAATTGGTGTTTATTTGATGTCTTAAATATCAAATTGGTGTTTATTTGGACATCAAATCAATTGTCCTTATTTCTAAAAGGGTCTTTGATATTAGATTGGTAATCATTTATATTTAAAGCACAACATAAATCCAAAAACATTTTATAATTTATAATTTTAAAATAATATATATACCTTCTTAAAATGAGGTTGATGATACGACTTATTACTTCATACAATTTAACTACATTATTTTTTTCCATTAAAGTTAGTTGTATCTTTATAGTTTTTAAAAGTTAAAACCATTGTTCTCTTCTCTTAAATGAGGTTGATGATACAACTTATTCCTTCATACAATTTAAATCCATTAGTTGTATCTTTATAGTGTTTAAAAGTTAAAACCATTCATTATTATGTTTCAATGAAGAAAAAATAAAATCATATATTTTATTATCATCAATAAACGTAGCACCATCATGGAACTTTGTTATCCAACAAAAGGAAAAAAAATTACTTTTTTTGAATTTATATTACAACTTCTAGATGATGAAGTGATGAAGACCTCGATCTACTTACATCTCTATCTCAAAAGTTGGAATTGGCTTGCACTAGATTATTACAATGATCCATAATGAACATACTACATAATATAATCATAAACTATGGACCTAACTTTAATATTCTCAATATTCTATAGTATAACAATACTTATTAATGTCATGAGCATGTCCAACTATGTATTTTTGTTATATGAAGTTCTCAATCTACTTACATCTCTATCTCAAAAGTTGGAATTGGCTTGCACTAGATTATTACAATGATCCATAATGAACATACTACAAAATATAATCATAAATTATGAACCTAAATTTAATATTTTCAATATTCTATAGTATAACAATACTTATTAATGTCATGAGCATGTCTAACTATGCATTTTTGTTATATTAATAAAAAATACATAATTTTTCTAGAAAGAAAAATATTATGATATCACTTTTCTCTATAATTCCCCACATCTATGGACCTAACTTTAATATTTTCAATATTCTATAGTAGTATAACAATATTGATTAATGTCATTAGCATATTCAACTATATATTTTGTTATATTAATAAAAAAACTAAATTTTACTAGGAAGAAAAATATTATGATATCTATATAATTTTTTTGTTACATTAATAAAAATTACAAAAAATTGTCGGAACATAAACTTTATCTATGGACCTAACTTTAATATTTTCAATATTCTATAGTAGTATAACAATACTGATTAATGTCATTAGCATGTTCAACTATATATTTGTTATATTAATAAAAAAACAAAATTTTACTAGGAAGAAAAATATTATGATATCTATAATTTTTTTGTTATATTAATAAAAATTACAAAAAATTGTAGGAACATAAACTTTTGTTATATTAATAAAAATTACAGTAACAAAAACTTTTGTTATATTAATAAAAAATACAGAAATTTATATAATTTTTTAAATTAAAATTTTTAAAGAAAATATATATATATATATATATATATATATATAAAAGAAAAACACAAAATATTTTAAGATGTTATTAACTTAAGTGATTTTGTGAGAAACTTTTTTTATATTAAGAAAAAATACAGAAAATTTTGTTATATTAATAAAAAAGATATAGAAATTTTGTAGGAAGAAAAATATTATGATATCTATATACTTTCTTAAATTAAAATTTTCAAAGAAGCTATATATATACCACAAACATTAAATATTTTACGATGTTTTTATTATGACATCTATATACCTTTTTAAATTAAAATATTTAAAGAAACTATAACTATATATATATATATATAACAAAAACACAAAACATTTTAAGATGTTATTATTATGATATCTATATACTTTTTTAAATTAATTTTTTTAAAGAAACCATTTATATAGAAAAAAACACAAAATATTTTAAGATGTTATTATTATGATATCTATATATTTTTTTAATTTTTTTTTTTAAAGAAACTATATATATATATAACAAAAACACAAAATATTTTAAGATGTTATTAACCCAAGTGATTTTAGTGATTTTGTAATGATGAATAACACATAAATACATAAATTTGTGTTATATTAATAAAAAATATAGAAATCCCCCAGATGGGGTGCCAATAGGGATTAATGGGAGATGACGACAACCTCTCCATAGACCACGCCTCCCTCCCCTCCAGTTAATTCCCCCCCAATGTTATTCGGTCACCTTCATTACTGTGATTTCATCACCTTCATTATTGTGAGTGTGTCCCCTCTGGTGCTTTCATCGGAGCAATGGAGGATTGTTGTAGATCGTCACCTCATTACAGGGGAACTCCTCCTTCGACTCTCATTTTATTGCATCCCCCCCACCCCCCGACAAACTTTACACCATTTTGTCTCTCTCATCCTCTACATTTGTTCTCTTCCAGCCTACCTATTGTTCACTATCACCTACCCTTTCTTGTCTCTGCCTCACCTTCATTCAAAGTTCTCCATGCCTTGAATCCACAAGAAGCCAAAGAGAGGAGCTCTCTGGTCCCAAAACAAGGTGGCCATTATCTTCCAACATTTTCCTATCCCCGCTACATCACCCAACTCCTCACCCCCTTCATCCATCCATCCCTCCCCAAACCAGAGTGGTCTCCCACCTTTGTCCTTGCCATGCCGCGTGGAGTGGTTCGACCTCCAAGGAAATTCTCTCGGTTATTCTCCCGGCCCAATCCCAGATAAGACCTTGTCTTCTCAACATGCCTTAGCCAATCTGAAGATCCCGCCTCCCTCCACCCCTTCGCCACTTCCAGATCTCGTACCATCCTGAGAAGATCTCCCTGCTCAGGTGGAGGAGTTGCATGCTCATCTTGAAGAGCTGCATGCGGACCCTGAGCAACTGCATGCTCAATTGGAAGCACCTCACATGGACCCTAAGAAACTTCATGCTCAATTGGAAGCACCTGGTCCACCTGAAGAGCCCGCCTCCCTCCACCCCTTCGCGACCTCCAGATCCCGTGCCATCTAGAGAAAATATCCCTACTCAAGTGGAGGAGTTGCATGTTGATTTGGAAGAACCTAATGCGGACCCTGAGCAACTGCATGCTCAATTGGAATCTCCTCACATGGACCCTAAGAAATTGCATGCTCAATTGGAAGCACCTCGTGTAGACAAGCCTCCGATCTCATAGTGTGCTTCTTGTGTCGAAATCAGAGGAGCAGTGGCGATACTATGACCTCCGCTTTCGAATGGAGCACTTAGACTAGATCTCTGCTTGGTACACTGCTCTGCTCATTGCATACTCCACGACAGAGACACACACACATACTTAAGACACACCATACTTACAAGTGTCATCATGCATGTTTTACTCTGTTAAATGTTCCTCTTTTGGAAGCTCAACATAGTCATTT
>JASDQU010109163.1:145464-163323 GCA_032191745.1 Picea mariana
GTTATTTAAAAGAGCTAAGTCCTCAATAATCATTACAGTTTCTAAGGACATAAAGAATTTAAATATAAATATATTTAGAATTTAAATATAAATATATTGAAATGACTTGTTAATATAAATATAAATTAATATTTGAAATTGACCTGCATTAAAAAAAAATTCAAAAATTCAATCCCACCCTACAATAAGACCCCAATCAATCAACAAACAAATGTGTGATACTAAACTATGGAAAACAAATAATTTTTTTTTATTCAACTAACAAACTAATAAGCACTGAACACAAATTTCATTGCCTTATATAGCATAAGGTACAATGCTTGACATTCCTATCAACGGACGAACCCATCACTATATACCAGGCCATTCTTGTATACAAGGAAAAGTACAGTAGTATACAAAACCTATATATTTGTTATCTTTTTGCTTGTACCAATGATTATATTTGATAAGTTGTTGATCATCTTTTACGTTAGTTTGCTTAAATTAATCTTCTATCTGATTGTTCAGATATTTTACATTACTTCGATAGTCAACCCTCTATGAAACAACACACTTTATTTTAATATCACAATTACAACACACTTTATTTTAATATCACAATTATTTTGGAAAGTTTGATTCATATCAACATCATGTTTCCGGACATTAATATCATCCACTCTCATCATATACATTTCATTGTAATGTATTAATGTATACCCATCTTACATTACAAAATATTGTAGTGGTACATCTAATTGTTCATTTAACCATATATCTAACTTACTTTAACAGTCAAAATTTAATTGTTCATTTAACCATATGTCTAACTTGCTTTGAAAGTTAAGTACCAACCTTACTGTGTTAGAATAGGCTGTGTTCGTGTTTCCTACACTCGAATAATATTTCTTTGTTTTTGGTTTCCAAGGACATCAAATGGGACGTTCTGTTGTGCAAATTAACTTCATTTTTTAAACTATTGTCCTACTAAGAACGACGTCCATAATTGAACATTTATTAGGAAAATGACCAAGTCAATGAGATAATTATGACCCTTCCAAGGATCTGTAATTGGATGGTAAGGATTGAATTAATCCACCAAACAATTAATTATGAAAGGCGTACACTTATTGGAAATGGGCATAATTAATGGTCTTTTAATCTATAATTATGCTGAAAGGTGTACACCTATTGACAATGGGCACAATGAATCACCTTTTAATCTAAAATTCTAATCTTATGGCTAACAATTGAAGATGCTGGCATATTCTTAGTCGTAATCTCTAATCAATGGATGAAATTTAATGCTCATAACTTCCTTGCATTTCTGAATACTTCAGTTACCTTGTTTACTTTTTCACATTTACTTAATATGATTAAGAAATTACTTCTCTAACCATTGATTGACTTGTTAACTGATTAAGAAAAATTAATATGTATAAAACTTTGCATTGCCACGTTCCTTGAGATTAAGCGTTTGTAGCTGGACACAGTGGTAGCTGGACGTAGTGCAAGCTAGGCATCATTTCAACTAGCACGATGACGTTTCAGTGGCCGATACCTTTCGGCATTCTCCAGCTGCGAGTCGGCTGTGCTAGTCCTAATCTAATGGCTAGCAATTGAAGATGATGGCATATTCTTGGTCGTCCTCGTAAATCAATGAATCACATTTACTCTTTATAACTTCCTTTCATTTATGAATACATCCGTTAACCTGTTTACTTTTTCACATTTAACTAGTCATATTAAAAAATTACTGTAACTCTGTGATTACCACGTTTAGATGGTTAACAAGGATTAATATCTCTAAAAACCACGTTTGACACTAACTCAGTTAATGATTGCATGGAGGCCGATAGAGGCTGCAAACAGAGCTATTCAGGCAAAGATTTGACACCATTGGTTGGTTTCCCCGACCAATTTTTTTTTTCCATTATTTCCAGTTTATGGATCTTTAGGATGATTGCATTATATGCAGAGATTGCATTAGCAACAATGATTTGGGGGTTTATTAGGGACGTTGGTGCCGTAATCATCGACAGAGTAGATGACGACCACTTGTCTCCAGCCTTAGTATTCAACCAACAATGCAATGACATCGATTTGGACGACCTCGCTGTGAGGCAAACAGATGAAATATGGGTAACAATGGAAAGCTTCATGTAGAAAGTGAAACACCCAGAGAAACAAACCACGAAATTGCGGGATATGGTAGGGTTTAATATGTAGAGGAAGGGTTGAAAATCAACCAGACAAAAATCCAATAGGTATTATGCGCTGATAGGTTACAGACAGAGCATGAAGGGCTCAACAGAACCCTCCCCTTCAAAAACACCTTTGTAGATTTCGGATTTTGTCTCAAGTGGAATACTAACTAGCACAGTTGACACGTGGCTGGAGAACGCCAAAAGGTATCAGCCACTGAAACGCTGCCATGCTAGTTGAAACGACGCCCAGCTTCCACTGCGTCCAGCTACAAATGCTTAATCTCAAGGAACATGGCAATGCAAAGTTTTATACATATTAATTTTTCTTAATCAGTTAACCTGTCAATCAATGGTTAGAGAAGTAATTTCTTAATCATATTAAGTAAATGTGAAAAATTAAACAAGGTAACGGAAGTATTCAGAAATGCAAGGAAGTTAGGAGCATTAAATTTCATCCATTGATTAGAGAGTACGACTAAGAATATGCCAACATCTTCAATTGTTAGCCATAAGATTATAATTTTAGATTAAAAGGTGATTAATTGTGCCCATTGTCAATAGGTGTATGCCTTTCGGCGTAATTAACTCTTTTTAATTGTGTGGAATATTAATTAATTCTTTGGAATGGTGGAGTAGATGTAATATTTTGTCTAGATTTTACAACAATGAAATGTATATTTTTAAATGTTGTGTGACTTCGACATCAATATATTTAGAAATCCTACAAATTGTAAATTGAGGACTAACATGAAGAGGATGATGACCTAAGGGCTTGGAAGGCAGTTTAATGAAAACAACGATTAAGTCTAGGAAGGGATATAGAAAATACAGATTCATTTTTAACAACTTGATTGATATGAAAAGCAGGATAATGTTGGGCTCAACTTCTTTCTTCTTTGCCATTATTTTTAGGATTCCAATTATTCTACAAAACTAATGCATTTTGATGTTGAGTGTCTTTTCTGAATATTATATGTGCAATCTGTTAGCAGTTTTGAAGGCAAAACTGAAATGAATATTGGATGTGCAACCTATTAGCGGATTTGAAAGAAAAACTGAAAAGAAAATTTTATTAGGTTAACTTATTCAAGTTGAGCACAGGACTTGAATTCCTTTTAGGGATTAATCTATGGTAAATTCATTTAGTGCCTCTATTAGCACAACCATAATGAACGGGATAGCATATTTTATTTATAAACCCTAATTAGGGTTTATGCTAAAATTAAGGTTTGTAAATTAATTATGCCTTTTAACCACAATTATGTGTCTGTGCTAGTATATAGATATATACTATATCATATCTCAACTACTTTGTCGTCATTTCGTAAATTAAGTAAAATCACTTCTCGATAATGATTATGTTTTCATTAGTCGTCTTTTCGTAAACAAAGTAAAATCACTTCTCGATAATGATTATGTTTTCATTAGATTGAATAAGGATGTAAAGTGAAATTTCAATGTAAGGTTATATTATTATCAAATTATATTGATCAAATAGAAGTTTTTTTTGCACAAAATTATATTAGAGAATAATTTTAATTACATAATCGGGAGTCAAAGTCACTGAAGAATGATATGTTCAAAGAATCCTAGGAAGCACAATAACTTGTCTAGAATTTGATTACAAATATCTTGAAAGAGAGTAGTCCGAAAATTCTTACCCAATTCAGAAAAAAGAAGAAAAGACTAATTACTAGGAAGCTGAAGGAAATCCAGAAAAGAGCATCCAACATGATTGGTCAATGCTATCTTTAATGAGAGAAAACTGGAAGTTAAAAAATATCCAAATGGTGAGATGGGCCAGCCATCAATCCGTCCCAAGTAAAGAAAGTAATTCTTCCTTTGTATTTTGGCAATGCTTGTTTTGACAACAGATCAACTTCTACATTTTCCTCCCTGAAAATATGATGAAAATTGGTGCCTTTGAAGGTGATAACTAATTCAAGTAATCTTTGTTTCCAGCCTTCAATATTTCTTGCTCAGAGGTTTCCTTGATGATTTAGCCAGTCGATGATTACTTTGGATTCCCCCAGGACTTGAATATATTGGATATCCAAGGATTTTGCAATAGTGAGAGAAGCCCAGGCACCAAGTAACTCTGCTTTTGTGTTTGTTCCAGAACCTCCATTAAAAAACCAACGAAAAACTTGATTGTTGGTGTGTTTGATGAAGCCTCCTAAGCCACAGATTGAGCCCCCATTAATGGATGCCCCATCAAAAAAATCCAAGGAGTATCCACACAACCTCAGTATCAGGTTCTGCCTCAGCTTTTGAACAGTTTGAGAAGAGTTAATTTTGTAGAGAAGATAAAGCACTTTATTAGCTACACATCAATCTGAGGGGGAACTCCCTTCGAAAATCGATCTGTTACGCTCTTTCCAGATAAACCAGGTAGTCAACACCGAAAGTCTCTTCGAAAGGGAGTTATTCAATGACCAAGAATTTAGGCACAATCAATGAAAAGGTGAGTGTTTTCATCTGATCTTTTCTTGCAAAGGATACAATGACTCAGACCATTCCATCCTTTCTGTTGGAGGAATTCCTAGGTGAGCACGCACCTTCCACTTCCAAAATTGCACTCGCCAACCATGGATTGTTGGAAATGCCTGCATAGTTGTCAAGGCCTCGTAGACATTTTTAACATTTAACTCACCTAAATAATCACCTCCTGTCCAAAGAAGGACATATTATGACAAAGAATTGAGGGTGACCCTAACTTTATTTAATTCTGAAGTGTATCTCTCCCAATCTGCTGAGTGAAAACCTATCAACCCCAGATCGTTGTTGCTCTTCCAAATCTCCATCAGAGCTATCGTGTCCCTGGCTGTCGTCGCTTGTGCTAAGTTTGTAACGTTTCTTTGGTTGAGTAATGAGACTATCTCAGCATGGAGAAAGGAGCTCTCACCAATATTTAAAATCTGATTTTTACCAATTTTGATAAGATGCCCAGCACCCGGGCACCAACTTAACGAATGGAGGATGATTGAAGTTGTACGAATAAGACTGGCCCATATCCTTGAGGCTGCTTTTATAATATGAGAATGTTTTCTGAGCCAATTGGTTAGAGGATCATTTAGTAAATATTTGTTCATAATAATCTGGTGCCATAGACTTTCATAATTAAGGACCCTCCAGAGAGTATTAGTCAACAAAGCATAATTGAATTGAAAGAGATTTTTGAATCCCCATCCTCCGATCTTTTTTGGCCAGATAAAATCTCCCAACTGCAGAGATGATAGTGCTTTGTATTTGAGTGACCGCTCTAGAGGAAATTGAAGATCAATTTGCTAATCTTGTTTATAACAGATCTAGGTAATGCTTCTAAAGTCATCCAGTAAACTGACAAGCCTTCCAACACTGATTTGACTAGGATATATCTTCCGCCGAAAGAAAGCCACTGGTGAAACCAATACTGATTCTGTATTGCTTAATCTGTATATTGGTTTCTTGGGGAGTGAATGTACTTTCACTAATTCATTCACTACATGATCTATTTCTTTTCCCAAATTCCATTGAGCACTTGAATAACATGAGTGGAATTTATATAGTGGCTTCCCAAGACTTTATGGTTGCACCCAGATTCATACTTTAACATTTTGTAGTCTTGTCTTTTAGTCTTGTTTCCCAACTACAGGCCGAAGCCACCCCTGAGCAGCTTAACCTTGAAACATAATCATTCTGGAAAAAAACCCTAGGCTAGATAGCTTAAACAAGATAACCCACCTCTCTCTAAGGATAACGCACCAAACAGAAGTAACACGAGATGATCAAAGAGCCCAAACCATAACCAAGAGAGAATCAAGGCCAAAACTGAAATCTGCTAGTTGCAACAGCTGCAACGGAAGCTCTCCTCCAAACTTGCGCATAAACTGGCCAACTGTAGTGCGCACAAGTGTTGCTTCTACAGTTCTGAAAATGCCTACTAGAATGAAGACTGGCCTCCTGTATTTATACTAAAACTGGCAAACTACCTGGGCCGACTTCTCTTTCTGGGTGCCTATTTACTTAGTATATAATATTTCCTTTAGCCGACTTCTTCTCTTAGAGGCTAATAACCTAATACAAATTATCCTCTTGAGTCGACTTGTCTTCTAGGGTTATTATCCAACTAATTAAGGTTTCCTCTTGCTTACTGGAATATTCTATTATCGTTAGGTTTACACGTGGAGGTAAATACCTCCCGCAACTACCATAATATCAACACTCCCTCCTAGCTAGGGAGGTATTTGAAGGTAATGGTCTTGAGCACAAACATACCATTCACCTGGTATCATGAACATAGTCGTCTAGAATATCTCATGATTAGATCATGAGCACCATCATCACTATCAGTGTCATCAGCTGCATCATTTCTCAGAACCATACTCCATCTGAGTAATCAGACATGATTCTGGATAAGTCACTCACTCCACAGAGTGACACAAGAGCCTTTCTTCTAATTCAGACATATGTCGTAGAAGAATAAATGTTTTGAACCATTTTCCGTCTGGGAAGTCTCTGTCCATTGATCATCCATCTAGCTGGTAATCATTTCCAAAACTACTAATAGTCTTCAAGGTGATCGAAACAATGTCATTCAATAGAAAACAACTGTGTCTATCCATAGTAGTACACAACTACAATCCAGTGGTACACTGCCACACCAAGTAGCGCACAGATACTTGATCAGTGACATATAGTCACAATCAGTGGAACACATCCACTACATTAGTATACATCTACTGTATGGAGACATACAGTTTCCATAACAATCATATCATCAACCTGCACATAAAAACATTGTTATGATATATAAACTCAATCATCTGGGTCATTCTTCCACTCACATCTGTGAGATCTGGAAGAGCATCTTCCCTAAGAAAGTAAAACATCAATGATGAGCTATCTGGACTATTCTTCTCAAGTAAGGAAGAATAACTATCCCGATTTTTGAGCCTGGACCATTCACCTATCTGGGCCATTCCTCCGCCACTAAACAAAGTGCAACCTGGAGAGAATGAGTCTTCCCTATGGAATGCATGTCCATGATTGTTGAACCTAGACCATTCACCTATCTGGGCCATTCCTCCGACACTAAACAAAGTGCAACCTAGAGAGAATGAATCTACCATAGGGAATGACTTTCTGGACCATTTCCTAAGGAAATGATTATCCTGTACCAACCTCCAAAATGAACCATTCTACGAAACTGCTCACAACTGTGAGCTTCGAAAGAATGAATGTCCGGCAAGGCAGACCAGTCTTCTTGACCACTACTAAGAGTGACCGTCAAGAAGAGAGACTGTCCTAGACCATTCCCTATGTTAAACATAAGGGGAATCATTGTCTATGGTACATCAACAATCCATCGAGCCATTTTCATTGCGAAAATGACCGTTTGATCTGGACCTTTTTCCGAACTGGAAAATGCCTGTCCGTAAAAAATCTCAAACCACTTTCTGAACTGGAAAGGAACTTCTCATCTTGGACCATTTTTTGAAATGAAAAATGAATTTCCATAAATCAATAACACATGAGTTATCCCTCCCAACCTGGGAGTCATCTCTTCCTTTTCCAATAAGGAAGTCATCTCCACAAGGTCCATCTTGAGTACACAAACTCTTTCATCTTGGACAAAGGCTTTACCAAAATGTTTGCTTATCTTCTCATCTGTGGAGATATATATTGGAGAATCACTTTCTCTTTTCTGGACTTCATCATGGAGAGTGTAACTCTTGATCTCAATGTACTTTGGTCTTTCTGGAACACTGGTATTCTCTAAAGGCTTCATATATCTCTGATCAATATAGTATATCATTGTTGGATTCATCTTTTGTTTCCTGCTAGCTCATAACATCGTGGCAAGGGTCAAAATGGAACATATCCAAGTGGCACTTCTTCTGTCATCATGAGAGTTTGTCATAGATTTGCAATCCATCATCCTGGAGTTGTAAGTAACCATTATGATACAATATCTCTGTTTATAGAAAGTTTTCACCATGCTTCTGCTATGCATTGGAGGTTCTCCACCAAGTTGTCTTCTTTCATCTGCATACAAGGTTATCTTTTTGGTATAGCTCAAAGCCTTGAGGTTTCTTTTCATATGCTTATTTGTTCAATTATTATGGAGAACAATATTTTCATTCATCTGATGTAAACTACAAACCATGGATATTGTGGACGATATAATGGCTCATGTAGAGGTATGTTTGGTTTACTAGAACAAACAATCATCATAGTCTTCTCCCTCCATCTGGGAGAACTTTTAGCTCTGGATCTCGCAATGCTTTCATTCATAAGTCTTCCATACATTGTTCTTCATCACAACTTCCAGTTCCTCTACTTGATTTCTTTTAGTGAGTTCATATCAGGCTGGTAGTCTTGTGATTCTTGATACAATGACTAGGTGTTCTGGATTTTCTTTCTTTCTTGGAATCTTCACGTTTTTCCTCATGTTTCTCTTTAGCTCTTGGGTCCATGGATTTTTCTATAGATTCAATGCACTTAAGACTCCAATACTTTATTTTATCATAAGATCATGGATGTGGATGGACAACCAGGGATACTTTAAGGCTTCTTCTCAAAGAAGACTTATTCAAAAGTCAAAGTGAACACGTGTTGTTTTTTCATGGTTGCTTCCATGGATAGATACTTCATCATCTTCAATGGATCATATAATTTAGGATTAGCTCCCTCTTAATACTTGCTTCATGCATGCATGCTCTTATTTTGGAAATATATAATCGACTCTCTCCATCTATGAGAGTCCACACTTCCATCTGCATCCTTATTGCCTTCTGCAAAGTGTCACAAATATTTTTCCAATTTCCTCTTGATTGCTGACTTCTTTCTGTCTTTACTTCTTCTAGGTTTCTTCAAGATTGGTTCTGATTTTGGATTATCTTGCATTTGTTACTTATGTAATATCTCTTACATGAATTGTTACCAGGGGTTGTTGATGTACTTCATCCTTTCATGTGTATTGTCTGACTTGTAGTCATAGTGATAGCAATCCTTATCTTGTTTTTCTTCCACAGGTATAGTTTCTCTTGGAACATATTATCTTCTAGGAAATAGATATGCAAGATATGTATAGAAAACATGGTATGTACAAGAACTATGAGGAGTATTGTTACCTTATCTTAGAAGAAGAAGTTTGTTTCATCCTGCTTAGTCTTCTTTGAAGGTTCCTTTTCTTAGACAACTGATGCTTCGTGTGTCTCCTTCCTTTTCTTTAGATCAAGACAATAATTCTTGTAGTGACCATATTTTTGACAGTTGAAGCATTGTATTTTTGACATATCTTTCTCTTGATTTGGCTTCTTCCTAGAGCCAAACTTCCTTTTATTCCTGAAATTCTTGAACCTTGATATGAAATCTTGATTGTTGTATTTCTTTTGGGGTTTCTCTTTTTCATTGATCCTTGAGTCTTCTTGTGCACAAAAAGTCCAAAGGTATTCAAATGTAGGATACTCCTTCCTTGTGTTCATGCTTGCGACAAATGCATCCCATGTCTTGGGAATACCATTGAGTACTATGTTTACCAATTCCTTCTCTAAAATGATCTCTTCAATAGCTTGTAGTTGATCTCTTAACTAAGATATTCTCACAAAGTATGATGTTATGTTGTCATCATAATTAATCTTCATGTTACGGAGCTCATTCTTCAGACTCATTACTTGTCCAATGTTTCTGACTAAGAAGAGGTTTGTTAGGGCATCATACATCTTCTTAGATGAGTCAATATGAGAGATGTAGGGTATACTCATGGAATTGATGTCACTGTCTCTGGACTTCTCCATAACTGCAATGTTTTGCAGTTCCTTCTCTTTTCCTTCTTCAAACTCTGGTTTCGTGATCTTTCCTTTCATGATATCCAACACTTTATTCTTGGAAAGGATCAGTTCAATCCTTGTCTTCCACGCTCTAAATTTATAAGCCTGATCTAACTTGTTTTCTGACTTCATAGAGTAAGTCATGATTTCTTTGACTTGGTCAACCCTAGATTTGACCAAAATCTCAAACTTGACATCTTGGCTTGCTGAGAGTACTAGGAGATGCACTAGGCTAGGGCGCACTAGTCTATCTGAAAATTAGGTCAATCCCTTCACTTAAGGTGCCTCAACGAGAGGATTAGGGTTTCTACAACTGCACCTACTAGTAACCCTAGCGACAATGCTTTAGTAACTGCTTCTGCTAGAAACCCTAGAAGAAGTTAGTCAATGAGATTAATATCCTTATGGTTATGCTCCCTTCTGGTGGTTAGAATGAATGAAGTAGGTGTGGGCCCATAACCTGTTAGAATAAAATGGATGTGATCATTTAACCATAGACAATATTACTATTGTCACCCAACCATAGGCCGAAGCCACCCCTGAGCACCTTAACCTTGACAGAGAATCATTCTTGAAGCAAACCCTAGACTATATATCCTAAAAAATATAGCGCACCTCTCTCCAAGGATAACGCACCAAACAGGAGTAACAAGATCTGATCAGAGAGTCCAAACCATAACCAAGAGAGAGTCCAGGCCAAAATTGAAATCTTCTAGCTACAGCAGT
This sequence comes from Picea mariana, assembly GCA_032191745.1. Taxonomy (NCBI): domain Eukaryota; kingdom Viridiplantae; phylum Streptophyta; class Pinopsida; order Pinales; family Pinaceae; genus Picea; species Picea mariana. The sequence continues at coordinate 156,194 of JASDQU010109163.1, forward strand.
TGCAACGAAATCTCTCCTCCAAACTTGTGCACAAACTGGCCAACTGCAGTGCACACAAGTACTGCTTCTACAGTTATGAGAATGCCTTCCAGAATGAAGACTGGTATCCTGTATTTATACTAAAACTAGCATACTACCTGGGTTGACTTCTCATTTTGGGTGCCTATTTACTTAGTTTATAATATTTCCTTTAGCCAACTTCTTCTCTTGGAGGCTAATAACATAATACAAATTATCCTCTTGAGATGACTTATCTTCTAGGGTTATTATCCAACTAATTAGGGTTTCTTCTTGCTTCTCGAAATATTCTATTCTGATCAGGTTTACACGTGGAGGTAAATACCTCCCGCAGCTACTGTAATATCAACACCGATAACCATAAGGGAAGCATTACTCTATAATTGCATAGCTAATCCATCAATATGATGCACTCATTATCCATATATTCATTAAGCCTCTTTCTTTATCTGATTACTATCATTCTGATAGTCAATTCCTTTTATAATAGATCTGACTCCAATGTATTTCTTAATCTGTATATTGGTTTCTTTGGGAGTGAATGTACTTTCACTAATTCATTCACTACATGATCTATTCCTTTTCCCAAATTCCTTTGAGCAATTGACTAACATGAGTGGACTTTCTGTAGTGGCTTCCCAAGACTTTATGGTTGCACCCAGATTCATACTTTAACATTTTGTAGTCTTGGATTTTGATAATCTTATGAAAGATTTTGTCATAACACTCTTTCCCTGAGTACCTCTTCTTATATTTAACTAAATTTCAACCTTCTCACCTCTTAAGAACTGGAAGTTCGTAACTCTACAAAATGTGCAGCCAACAAAATTTGTTATGCTAAATAATTTAACAAATTTATGAAATTATGTACAATTTTGTTTCAATGATGCATCATTATTCTTTCTTCTGATTTCCTGAAAATTGAATGCCCAAATCAATTTTCTAGGTGAATAATTATACTCCTCTATCCAAGAAATTTCTAATGACTACTCCCTTTCTCAATTCCGAGTCTTGAGAAGAAAGTTATGGTCATTTGAAAATTCTCCATTAATTTCTCCTGTTCACACTTCAACTTGGTGCAAATCTGCGTGGTAATTATGCATTTTTGTACCTACTCTATTGGATATTTGGTAAGATATCACTTGAGTTTCTTTATATACATATTTTGGACATTCTATTCAATTTTCACCTCTTTCTGGGCTCTGAGCTGCTAGTTACAGCGTGTTGAAGTTCTAGGCCAACTAGTGTTTTTGGTCCGGAACGCTACAGGTACCTTTTGTTCCATCTTAAACATTTTTAACATGCCCAAAATTTCAATTTTTTATAATAATATTTTTTTTCCTACAAAAATTTCTGTATTTTTTCTTAATATAACAAAAGTTTCTTACAAAATCACTCAAGTTAATAACATCTTAAAATATTTTGTACTCACTTAAGTTAATAACATCTTAAAATATCTTACAAAATCACTTAAGTTAATAACATCTTAAAATATTTTGTGTTTATATATATATATATATATATATATATATATATATATATATATATATAGTTTCTTTAAAAAATTTAATTTAAAAAAATATATAAATATAGTAAGAAGAACATCTTAAAATATTTTGTGTTTTTGGTATATATAATAATAATAATAATAATAATCTATTTTTAAGGTCACGACCAAGCCACACCAAATTGGTGTATGAGACCCCCTTGTTTGTGGGACAAGGGACTCCCCTCCACCCAACGATTTCATTGGTAAAGTCTATGGAAGTATACATACCCTACCCCCCTCTGGATTTGAACTTGTGACCTTTTAAGAGGAAACACATGTTCATAACCATTAGGCCCACTCAGGCTATATATAGTTTCTTTAAAAAATTTAAAAATTTAAATTTAAGAAAATATATATATATATATATATATTATAATATTTTTCTTCGTACAAAAGTTTTTGTATTTTTTTATTAATATAACAAAAAAATATATAGATATCATAATATTTTTCTTCCTAGAAAAATTCTGTATTTTTTATTAATATAACAAAATATATAGTTAGACATGCTAATGACATTAATAAGTATTGTTATACTACTATAGAATATTGAAAATATTAAAGTTAGGTCCATAGATTATACTTGTGGGGAAATAATAGAGAAAAGTGATATCATAATATTTGTCTTCCTAGAAAAATTCTGTATTTTTTATTAATAAAACAAAAATACATTGTTGGACGTGCTCATGATATTAATAAGCATTGTTATACTATAGAATATTGAAAATATTAAAATTAGGTCCATAGTTTATGATTATATTATGTAGTATGTTCATTATAGATCATTGTAATAATCTAGTGCAAGCCAATTCCAACTTTTAAGATAGAGATGTAAGTAGATCAAGGACTTCATCACTTCATCATCCAGAAGTTGTAATATAGAATTCATAAAAAGTAATTTTTTTCCTTTTGTTGGATAACAAAGTTCCATGTAAACAAGGAAGAAATTACCTAATAATTGATTGATGGTGCTGATTCTCTTAGGCCACGTGTTTATTGATGATAATAAAATGTATGATTTTATTTTTTCTTCATTGAAACATAATAATGAATGGTTTTAACTTTTAAACACTATAAAGATACAACTAATGGATTTAAATTGTATGAAGGAATACGTTGTATCATCAACCTCATTCAAGAGAAGAGAATAATGGTTTCAACTTTTAAACACTATAAAGATACAACTAATTTTAATTGAAAAAAATAATGGATTTAAATTGTATGAAGTAATAAGTTGTATCATCAATCTCATTTTAAAACCTCCTTTTAAGAAGGTATATATTTTATTTTAAAATTATAAATTATAAAATGTTTTTGGATTTATGTTGTGGTTTAAAGATAAATGATCACCAATCTGATATCAAAGGCTGTTTTAGAAATAAGGACACTTGATTTGATGTCCAAATAAACACCAATTTGATATTTAAGACATCAAATAAACACCAATTTTATATTTAAGACAGTTTTAGTATAAATGACGACCAATTTGATGTCTAAATATTTTGAAAGAATGGACAAAAATACCACTAAAAGAAATGGACATCTTAAAGTAGAAGGTTGATTTAATTGTATTTTAATTTTCATGATAGATTCTGCAAACATCAATTTGATGTTGGTGTTTTGGTTCCAATTTGAACAAGGCTACTAGGTAGCATATAATGTAACGACCCCTTCATTACGACTACAAGCGAAGCATAAGTGCATTTTTTTTTTGTTTTTAGGGCAAGAAGGCGACGACGACAACAATTTACCTCACCACTGATGATGAACATAAGCATGTAGTCCAGGCAACACGCAACTATGAGTCAGCGCAGTAGCACAGGAGAAACGGGGTGAAACATGCATTAAAACAAGGAGAAACGATTACTCACCTGACAGAATAGGACCACGCCTACAATCCAAGGGAAAACATCCCCCTCCCGACACAACGACCTTGATGAACAAAGACTAGAACCTCAAGGCGCATGAAGAAAATGCATGAAGGCATTCAACCCGTGCGCAAAAACAAACTTACAACGCTCGACAACACTTACACAGAAGGCATCGAATCTGGCCAAGTTATCATTCGCTACTATCCTAATAGGGCGCATCATGATCCCCTCATCAGGAATCATTCCATCCCCATGTGATAGACGAGTCAATAACCTTGGTGCAACACATCCTATCTGGACCAAGGACTCTAGAAAAATTCGACGCACTAGTAGCCGAATACTGACAGGGAGACTATACCCACACCCCCCAAAAAAGGTCGACAAGACACAAGAGGATGACTACCAAGGAAGACATGGCTTCGTCAACCACCCAATCCAATCATCAAGTCTAAACTAGTCAACAGTTACAAATTGTTTTGACATTGAATATCCATCGAAATTTAGAAAGTCTAAATTATAATTTAGTCTTTAACTTACAAACTGATTAACAATTAATACAATCCAATTGACCATTCTAATTTACACCATAGTCGTTAATTTCAATCTAAATAACATCACCTTCGAATCAATCAACAATTATACATTACAATCAAGCATTAATTTCATTCGAAATAACCTCAATTACGAATCACTTCAACAATGCTACATTATGATTTAATCATTAACTACAATTTAATTTAGCAAGATTAATCTATACTTTGGTTAATACTCTTAAACTCATTTAACCATTAATCACCATCTAAAAGGGTAATTCTAAGTTAATCCCCAAAATTACAATTTAACTATCAAATGACAATATATAACTACATTAGCCACATCAATGTAAAATGCTACAATATAACACTTGTAATCAATTAAATTACACATGTCGTATATCTAATATAATCGTACCAAAAATAACTAGTTGGTTGTAACATTAAGAAGGGAACTATTGACTATTAACATCGATGTAACAATTGACATCACCGTGGAAATTAATATTAAGAAGGAAACCGTTGTCCTTTGACATTGTTGTAGCAATTAACATGGCAGTAACATAGCAATTAATATGACCAATAACATGGCTGTAGCAATTAATGTTTGGCAGTGAGAAGGCTAGGTACACTCAAATTGAAGGAGAATAAGAAGACAATACAAAATGCATAAGAATCAACTCATGGTCATTCAACAATCAACGCAGTCAACATTTAAGGCAACTCGTGGTCACCCCAATCGTAAAACTCAGTCACAGTTAATTGGCAAAAATCGTGGGCATTCGAACAACGCAATCATCAATTTAAATAGCAATTTCATGTCCCTTGAACAACGAGCTCAATCAATATTTTTTTGGGCAAATCCATGGTTATTTACATCAAACTTAGTCACATTTAATTGGAAAAAATCGTTGGCATTTACAACAAGCTCAGGTAATCGATTTAATAGCCAAAATCGTGGGCGTTTATAGCAAGCTCAGGAAATCGACTTAATAGAAATATAGTGGGCGTTTACAACAAGCTCAGGAAATCGATTTAAAGCAAATTCGTGGGTGTTTTATCAGCAACTCAGTCAAGCATTTTAAAGAAAAAAATGTGGTCACTCCAGCAAAGGCAGTCATCATTTTAAGTAAGAGAATCGTTGTGCAAAAATGCACCAGAAGGAAGCCATAATGCAATCATCACTTAAAAGGCAAAATCGTGGTCAATAACAACAAACTCAGCCACGTTTTCAAAGGGAAAATCAGGGGCATTCAACAGGAAAATGTAGACATCATTTCACTAGAAAACTCGTGGTCAATAACATGAAAACTCAGACATCAATTCAATGGAAAATCATTGTGCCAAACACACTGGGGTAGCTACAAAAACAACACAGAGAGGGATGAAAATAAACGTGGTTTCCCTTTTTCATTGTCAGGATGCCAAATGCAAATACATACAGGAAAAACAAAAACGTTTTTGTTTTTCTTACCATAATACCAAATATAAAACGCAGACAGAGAAATTAAATCGTTTTTCCATTCCAGGATACCATTACCACGCAGACAGGAATAACACAAAAAAAAACGTTTATCCAATTCCAATGTACCAAATATAAAAACACAGTCTAAGAAATTAAATTGTTTTTCCATTTCCATGATACCATTACAAAAACACAGACTGAAATTAAATCATTTTTACATTCTAGGATACCAATATAAAAACGTAGACTGAAAATAAATCGTTTTTACATTTCAGGATACGAATACAACACAAACAATAGTAAGAGAACACAAGGATCCAATGGGATAAGTCATTGAAATGATCGCAGGGATAAACCAACACGGATGTAAGAAATCCATACGCAAAGGTACTTTTGGTAGAAGGTGAAAGACAACCAATTAGCCAAGGACAACAATAGAGGTAGTCGATTAATAGGAACATCCTTCACCCATCATCTACGCACAGAAAAGAAGGGCGTTGAGATCCATAGGTATATTAACACCGAAGCGACGACCGTAGATCAGGCTCCTATCCGACTGCTCGGGCGCGCACTGATGAGCTAGGGATAAAGGAAAAAATAAACCACAATCATCGCAATCAATAAAAATCAGGACGATCAAGACATGCAGGGATCGAAGGCCATGGGAAATCAATCAATCATCAAGCTAAGGCTATGGTAAATTTCAGTCATCAACTAGAATGCTAAGACTATCATATACTTTACTTGATTAAGCATACAAAACTGAAAGAATAAATCATACTAACATTCTACCATGCAGAAATAAAAGAAGGTGTATCATTGCCCAATCGCCTGCTCTGAGTTGATGTCCCAAGTGCTCCGTGCAACTCCCACTTACCGACCGATGAGACTTCACTGGTACCTCTCAGCCAACGCTAGGGGTACTCTTCTTCCCCCTTATCCCCCTGAGCCGCAAAGGGGCCACACACACTAACCAGAGAACCAGATCACTCCCAGCTCGCCTCGCAAGGCCGAGCTACCACTCCTCACTGAGCTGGGTATCCCAACTCCCACAAGCTAAGTCAGTCAAGTATAGATTTTTGCAGCGTAATGTTACACAAAATAGAAGAGATCCTTCCTCCTTCTCCTCCCTCCATTACATAAAGTTTCGAAGTCCTTTACCTTCCAAAAATCCCATTTAAATTAATGTTTAATAAATTAATTCCTAAAAATCCTCCCCGTACAAGTGTCACCCATCCCCTTCATTCCTCAATAAATTAATTTCTTTAATTAATTAATTACCCCTATTTCCCTCACCCACCTAAATTCAATCCTAGAATTGCTCCTAGGTGTCCCCATATTCCCTTACAAGTTTTAATGACTTTCCCCATTACCAATTTAGTAGTTGAGTTAATTTAGAAAGTTTTTAAATGCTACAGACCTTAGTAAGTTTGACTTTCTGGTTTTTCCCTTGTGTTTCCTTTTTCTTTTTATGTTTCCCTCTTTTTCTAGTTTCCTAATTGTTTTAGATTTCCGTCTTTCCCCTTTTCATTTAAAAATCAATTTGGCAGGGGTAGAAATTAGCTTTTTCCCTTTTCTCTTTTTAATTAATAAATTTTAAATTATCATAATATTTTAAAAGAATTATTTCCCTTTTTTAAAATTTTATCCCAACAGATTTTTATGAATCAATTAAATTGCTTACTCCCTTATTG
>JASDQU010109163.1:179978-191578 GCA_032191745.1 Picea mariana
TTGCAAATTCTTGTATTCCCTCACTCCTTGTTGTCCATATACGATGTCTAAGAGTGAAGGAGGATATTACTTGAAACAAGTTTCAAAAGGCAACTCACTGATAGAAGTGTGGATTTCTCTATTATAAGAGTGTTAAATATAAATCAAATTTTTGTCACAGGTCCTTGGATGTTTTGGATTATAACCTCTCAAATGTTGAACTAATATCATATTCACTACTTTTGTCTATGCATTGGTCTGTGGATGGAACATTGTATATCTCTTCAACTTGGAATCCATCTTTTCCCAAAGTGTAGTCTAAAAGGCATCGAAAATTCTTGTATTCTATCTAAGATGATGCTCCTTAGTATTTCAAACTGCATCGAGAGTTTTTCAATGAACATGTTTGCCACATCTTAACCTTTTAGGGTCTTTTTGCAAGGCACGATAATGTACATCTTGCTAAACTTGTCAAGTACCACGAATCATGTCCCTTATTTTTAGCAAACCTCCCATGAAATCCATGGAGATGCTCTGTCATGGTCTAGTAGGTATAGGTAAGGGATAGTATAAACCATCTTTTCTACCACTAGGCTCATTGATACAAAAAATTATAAACCGAGCTATATCTCTTCTTGCGTTCTAGGTCAATACACATACATTTGTAAGTTGGCCATTATGTTCCCAACACCAAAATGCTTTGCAACTTTGGAGGTGTGAGCCTCTCTCAAAAGTTGCAATCTTTCACCTTTAGGAACACATACATTGTTTAGATTCTAAAGCAACCCACCATGGGGATGCTAGTTAGTGTCACTGCTCCTTTCTTCTACACAAATTTTCCCCTATAGTGAACACATATTTAAATTCCTTATCCTTTATGTATGCTTCTTTATATGCATCATTGGTGAAAGAATCCATGCGTATAAGAGTTCTTAATTCTATGATATTCAATTTGGGTGGCCTTGAAAGCATGTTTGTGATCTTATTAGTGCTTCTCTTATATTTGATGATAAAAAGAAATCACTATAAAAATTTCATCCACTTGTAGTGTCTAGTTTTTTTAAGCTTACTCTGGCTCTATACATACTACAATTCTTGTGATAAGTGTGGATGATGGTATCCATGCCCATTAGATAGTTATTCCACTTTTTAACATAATGATTTAGAACATAGAGCTTGTTGTCATATGTAGGGTAGTTCAAGACTCCACCATGAAACATTTCATAATGATAGCACACTGACATACCTCTTTGCATCAAGACCGCTCCCATATCATATCTACTTGCATTAGTGCTCACTTTGAAAGGATTCTACAAATTACACAATGCAAGAACTAGGGCTTCATTGATTTTTCATTTCAACTCATTAAAATCATTTTGTTGATTTTTCACCTTTAGAAAATATTTTTCGATCACTATTATGGCATGAAGTGGTGCAACGATAGATGAAAAGGATGATAAAAACCTTTGTAGATATTGTGTTTCCCCAAAAAATCTTCTAACTTCAGTGACATCAATAGGATTTGGCCACCTTGGGGATGACCTCCATCTTTGCGGGATCTATATGAAATTCCCTTCAGCTAATCACTTACCCTAGATACACCAATCCCCGTTGCACAAATTCACATTTCTTAAGGTTTTTCCACAATTGATGTTTTTTTTTTTAATCTCTAACCCCTACATGAGATGTGAGATACACTCTTCCCAAGTAGAGCTATAAACTGATATATAATTTAAGTACACTATTACAAATGAAATTAGGAAGTGACACAATACTTCATGCATAAATATACATGGTGCACTACATAAACCAAAAGGAATTACCAACCATTCATATAGTCTTGCATCATCTTGAAGGTGAATTCTAGGTGTCTTCTTCCTTAACTCATACTTGGTATTCTGATTTGAGATCCAACTCGCTGAAGTACTTAGCACGCTTGCCATTAATATAACAAGTTATCATTTCTGGGTAGAGGGTGTTGATTATTGAAGGTTATCTTATTCATATTTTTGTAATTGATACACATTATCCAAGTCCCAACTTTCTTGGGTATTATGATGAGAGGTGCCCACAAGGTGAGGTGCTTGGTCAAATTACTCTTTGCTTCAATCCTTCCATTGTTTTTTTCACTTTATCTACTTTCAGTATGCATATCTCTGTACAACACAATGCTTGACAAGTCAGGGAATAATTGTATCCCTTGCTCCACTTCTCTCTTAGGTGGTAACCCTTTAGGCCCCTAGAACACTTCATTACATGTCTGCAAAACCTCCAACTAACATTTATGCTCTCTAGCACATCCCCTCTAGATATTCCTTTACCTTTATTGATTCATCCATTAGTTGATTCTCTCTTAAAAAGAGTGACACGAGCTCTCTACTTGCACTGATTAATTTCTTGGCTTGGTCAACACTTAACAAAGAGATTTAAAATTTACCTTTGTGTGCATTAATGATGGAGGAATTTCAATCCTTGATAAAGGGAAACTAGTTTTCTCTCCTAATGAAAATTACATCCTTCATATATGTTATAGATAAAAATTCCTCACTTCGATAATGTCACAATCTCATTGTCGTAAGTGTCATACTTTTGTCCCAAGTGTCGTAAGTTTCTCATCATTGTTCCGTAAGTGTCACATCACGAATGACACCATGAAAACACTTGATACAACCCCTAAACAATGTTAGAAGAAGAATCCCCATCACATGGCATTCAAAACAAATGTTTTTCTATGAGAATTACTCATCTTGGCAACTTTTGGAAAGATCGCCTCTCCCCTACTCATGCACATGAAGCGCTAGCACTCCTTGTCCATTTCACAATGAGCATTGTAGCACTATGTTGCCCATTCTAAGGGAGCACTGAATTGGTTGAGCAAATATTAGTAGAAATCCATTTTTCTTCTAAAGACAACTATGGATTGATCGAGTTGGTTTGGCTCGAATCTAACCCTTAGGCTGCATCTAAGGGAGATCTCACAAATATTGGAGCCATATCCTCAACTAATTCAAAATACAACCAAGGTGCTTGAGCCTACCAAAGCCTATAAATGGAGGCATTCTCATGGTGAACTAGAGAGGAAAAAATCAACAAAGCATTGTTATTCTAATTATGGATCTTTCGAGAAAGGGTTGGATGAGGAGGACTTGGAGAGGTTGTTGCAACATCATCTGAAGACTGTAAGTTTCCCTTTGAAGTTCTCATAAACATACTTGGCCTATTTCCTTCTTGTATGTGTATACATGTACTTTTCTATGCTTGTCTTAGTGTTCATAGATCGATTGATTTTGTCTAATCCATTAGAGANAGGAGGACTTGGAGAGGTTGTTGCAACATCATCTGAAGACTGTAAGTTTCCCTTTGAAGTTCTCATAAACATACTTGGCCTATTTCCTTCTTGTATGTGTATACATGTACTTTTCTATGCTTGTCTTAGTGTTCATAGATCGATTGATTTTGTCTAATCCATTAGAGTAGGAAATAGTCATTTGTCTCTTGTTCTCCATTGCAGGTACTATTTGAACTCGTGGATTGGAGCAGCTTGGAAAATATTCGAAAGTAAGGTACATAATACTCTCCCTCCTCTCTTTTTCGATAGATAAATATAATCTATAGGAATGGTAGTGTCCAATGGTAGTTTTCTGTCTTGGTAGAGGGGTCTGTACTCCAAGGGAAAGTTCACCTGTTTGCAGGGGAATATTTCCGTAACAGAAATTGGAGACTCCACTAGGGATCAAATTTTAATTTTTTGTTCTTTCCTTGGTTCGTTCGTGGCTTTTTTCCTATCCTTAGATCCCATTATCTGATTTAATCTATCCTTACTTCTTTTATCTTTTCTAAGTTGTCTCACAAAGTCTCTTACTGAATTTCCATGAGTTTGTGAGCTTTCTGAGTTTTTCTAAAAAATTTCTTAGGAATAAAGACCCTCTACAGTTTAAGTCATAGTGTTTATTTCTTGACCAATGCTCCCCAAAGTCTATTAGGGAGCGTTGTAGTGCTCTGGTGATTTGGTTACCAGAGTGACGATTTTTCTTCCTTTGAAAAATTGCAAATTTTATTGCTTGCTGGACATAGTCCTTGGATCTTTGTAACATACTCGATCACCCAGGCCGGGTCATGCCACCAAAAATATTTCATTCTTTGATACCATATTATAACATACCCAACATCCAACTGAGCTATGCCACATAAATTTTTCGAACTACATGCAATTAAAACATATACACGTAGAACTCTTGCCGAACTTTATATATATATAAAACTTATAATGGAAAAATACATTTTGTAAATGCACATATTCATATGAAAAATAACAGTAAACATATACATCCAACATAGAAAATAAATACCCATAAATATAAATACAGGTATAAACCACACATAGCAAAAACCCATAAAAATAAATGCATACATAATAATGCATCATGTAATTTATCACAAAATGGACACTTATCTTGGTAAAAATATCACCAACTACATGTAGACATTCCACGAACCTCCCATCCTTAGACCATGCTTCTCATTACTCTCAGCAGTGGGTCACCCCCAAGATGGGACTATACTCCACCCGGGTAAAGGGATTCCTAACCAGGTTGACATATCTCAGACAATAGGAAAGACTCCATCACACATGCCAAATCAAACTAACAACCTACAGTCCGTCATTCCCCACATGCCTGTTCCACCCCAGGAAGTGTGATCCTTCTCTAATCAACAGTCCCTCGACTGCCTCACTTCCCTTCTAGGGCTTTAGCAACAGGCTAGACATGAAGTCTCAGAGCCCTGTAGTTGCAGTTTGGCACCTTTGGGAAATCCATTCCCAAAAATTCTCTCACCTAGAGAGAAATTGCTCATGGGCTTGACAACCCACCTCTTCAATATCCCACATGCCTGGCAACCCGCTTCTTCAGTCTAGCTCCTAAGCTCACCAGGTACAGGTACGGGTACATGTACAGGTATGGGTACAGTGCATGTACGAATACAGTGAAGGTACAATGATAGTAACAGAAAGGTACGGGGGATAACTGAATCAATGAGTGAATGATCATGGATCAATGAATTAATGATTGATGGGAAAATGAATTAAGTCCAAGCTATATGTATGCATGTTCCCAACTTGACACTCGTCATGTTGAGAGCTACTTTTTCCCACTTGTCACCATCTTTAGAACTTATGATAAAATAATTATCCATACTTTATACTTTAAGGAATATTAATATAATATTCCTTTTTGGTTTAAGCTCCCTAGCTTATCCCTTTTCCTTAAACTTTGGCGCCCCATTTCCCTAACTAGTGGAGTTTAGTCCCCTATACTCTTTTATCATGGTCGGTCTACATGCAATGATGTATTATATTAATGATATGAGTATTTACATATACAAAAATAGGCTCGTCGGCCTTTTGTATCTAGGCTCTCTGGCCTAATTCAACAGACAAGCCTCCTAGCTTATAATAACTAGCTCACCATTCTATAAACACAACATATACACAAAAGGCTCTTTGGCCTCAAAATCGCGCGTACTTAAGTTTGTTGTGCACAGTATCCTGGAATGTGCACACTTCATCATTTTAGTGTGCAGTACATGTGCACACTGTACCATGGAACGTGCATGCAAAATTATATCAACAAGTCACCAACTTATAAGCATTTTAACATTCACATTTATAATTTGGGGTTCATCCTAGGGGTATTACAATCCCCTCCCCTTATTTATGCACTATCATGAGTGCATTAAATACCATGTACTATTTCAAATTCTTTAAAAATATCCAAGATTTAGCTATTGGAAGCTTGTTATCCATCTGGTACTCTACTTTCCAACACCAATTGTAGTATTCATACTACAACTAGATGTCAATTGATCTGTTCCATAGAGCTTCTTCTGAAAATAATTTAGATCATTGTTCCATTTGACACACCCTCCTTATGACAACTACCATGCCATAAGAATCCTTGGGTTGCCTCCTCCTTGTTTCACTCACCCTTCCAGGCTCAGGAATCCCTTAACTGCTATGCAGTCCTTCAACAATCCATATTGCCAAGGATTTCACACACAAGGAGAGTGTTAACCCATTACCAGAACCCCACCAAGGTTCTACAATTATATCGCTTTAGTGTCCTCAATAGTAGTTGTTCTTTCCCAGAATTCCAACTTTAATCAAGATTATCTCATCGGCATCGCATACATGCAATTATCATGAGAGAACATGATCTACCCAAGAAGGAGATCTACAAAAGAAGGTGACCACGCAATCCATAGCTCGGCTTCTGACCAAAAACTCTCCTTAGGGGTGCAAATCTGAACAGGGGCGCACCATTAGTTTGGGTGACCAAGAAAATGGGGATCCAGACCGGGGTGACCCGAGAGTGGCCAAAAGGTTTTGGTGATCTCAGAGTGACCTCTGGGGATTAGTGAGAGAAGCCCATTGCATCCATGGAAGAGGGCGCACTCACTTCATTCCCACAAATAAGAAACCAACAAGGGCGCAAACCCCAGTTGGTGTGCCCTCCCTTCTGCCTCAGAAAACTCGAAGGAAATGATTTTCTCCCTAAGAGAGTGGCTAGATAATGAGATAAGCTTACTCTCAGAGGTGGAAGCATGGAAAACAGAGTCACCAGGAGGCAACCATGAAGGAAGGCGCACTGGTTATTCTTCAGAAACCCTAAAAACGAAATTGTTGTGAATGTAAAATGCAAACTCAGAAAAGAAAACAACCAAGAAAAATAACTTCAGAAGAAAGGTAAGAATTCTTCATTTTAGTCCTGTTTTGCCTTATATACCAAGGGAACCATTTATTTTACATATATTTAATTCATCATCAAAAGGTGAAGAAGTGTTGCGCCTAGGTGATTGACTTGTGCGCCCTAGGTGGCCGTTCCCCTAGGTGGCCTCCTTGGCCCAATTCCACCCTATTTAGATCTGGAAGCGTCCCGGCTTCCATGAGAATATGTGGAAACTTGTTGTGCAATACATCATTTGTGATCCACTTTTCCTAAGCTAGATTTTGGCCTTGCCGGGATACCAGATATGAAGTGTAAGTCTGGTATCTTGTAGAGCGACTTCGAGTGTCCAGTATAGTGTCTTTGGCCAATGGGAGTTGGAAATCAGGAATTTTTTCCACTGGATGAGTGATGGTGATTGGTTCTTCCAAGAGGGAAGGATCAAACAAATTTAAGTGATTTACATTAATGACATTATGGATTCCCAATTGTGGTGGAAGATCCAACCTATATGCATTTTCTCCAATCTTGTCGAGTATTGTATACATACCATATATGATTGGTAGAAGCTTGTGATGGTGGCCTTTGAAGTGCTTCTTATCCAAGTGTAACCAGACTTGATCCCCTGGTTGAAAGGCCATGAAGTTTATTTGTTTGTCATGGCACTACTTGGCATGATATTGGGCTGCTTTGAGTGATGATGTGACTGCACTGTGGCATTGTGCAATTTGTTGGAGAAATTGTTGAGCTGACAGTTGTTCCTGTTGTTGTTGGAAGATACCTTGAGGAGCCCAAGTTAGTGGAAGCTTGATTGGAGATGCCGGTTGAAAGCCCAAGAAGACTTCAAAAGGTGAAAAGCATGTAGAAGAATGTGTTTCCTTGTTGTAGCTATGCTGGAGAATGTGTAAGTAGTTGTCCCATTGTTTGTTGTTCCCAAAGTGAGTTCAGAGACCATGCACCAAGACTCTATTGACAACCTCTATTTGGCCATCCGTTTGAGGATGGAATGCAGTATAAAACTTGAGGTGGCACCCCAATAGTGCCCATATGGTCTTCCAAAATGTACTGAGGAAGAGAGAATATATGTCTGAGATGATACTGCTTGGGAGGCCAAAATGGGGCCAAACATGACAGAAATAGAGTTTTGTTGTTTGCACTTCTGTAGTAGTCTTTGTGCATGGGATAAAGTGCCATTTTGTTGAAGCGGCATACCACTACCTAGATTGCATCATGTTTCTTTTGGTTTGTTGGAATTCCACTTAGGAAGTCCATTGAGATTGACTCCCAAGGCTGAGAAGGAAGCGACAATGGTTGATACAACCCATGCTTCCAGTTGAATGGCTTGGATTGTGAACATAAGGCACAAGCTCTGATAAATTTTTCAACTTGAGGCTGCATGGAAGTCCAATGAAAAGAGGCAGTATTTTGAGTGTGGAACGCATAGCAAATTCAACGTATATAGCCACCCATCCTGAATAGTGTAGTCTAGGAAGGGGGTCTGATTGATCACTGTGGAGCTTTGAAAATCTTCCAAAATCTCTTGAAAGTCAGTGTCAGTAGCATATTAATCTTTCCATGTGTCATAAGTAGCACAATGTACTTCTAGAATGGAAAGAATTGGAGTGGGAGGTCGACTTAGCAAATCAACCATTTTATTAGAAGTGCCTTTCTTGTATCTGATGACTAAGTGAAATTGTTGAATGTAGGAGGCCTATTTAAGGTGTCTTTTTTCTTGAATCTTCGATTGAGAGTTGATGAAAATCAAAGGGTGGTGGTGGGTATGCAGAATGGTTTCTTTACCCAACAAATAATGCCTCCATTATTTGAGTGCTTGCACCAGACTATAAAATTCCTTGTGATAGGTACTATAATTTTTCTTTGCCTCGGATAGGGTTTAAGAGTGGTAAGAAATGGGGTGTCCTCCCTGTTTAAGTAAGACTCAATCGCAAAGTGTTGGGAGAGGTCTGGCAGATGTAAAACAGGGGATGAGCAGAGGGCGTCTTTGAGCTGAGAAAAGTGAGAAGTTTCTTCTTTGGTCCAAATGAATGTAGAAGAAGTATTTGAGCGCTAATGCAAAGGTCGAGGAAGATTTGAAAAAGAGGGCTATGAACTTACAATAGAAATTGATGCCACCCAAAAAGATTTTCAACTCCTTAGCTGAAGAAGGTAGAGGCCATTGTTTCAATGCTTGGATGCGAGATGGATCTAGTTGAATACCCTCTTAGATGACCACAAAGCTGAGATAGGGGACTGAAGTCTGACCAAAATATGATTTCTTCTCTTTGACTTGCAACTTGTGTTCTTGGAGAATTTGGAGAACTTGTCGGACATGTTGCATGTGAGTGTCCCATGCCTGACTGAAGATGAGAATGTCATCTAAGTAGATGACCACAAATCGACCCAAATGTGCTTTGAAGATGTCATTGATGAGCCTCGTGAAAGTGGTTGGGGCATTGGTGAGACCGAAAGGCATGACTTTCTACTCAAAAAGACCAAATTTGGTCTTGAACGTTGTTTTCCAAACATCATCTGGGTTCATTTGAACTTGATGGTAGCTGGATGTCAAATCCAATTTAGTAAACCACTTAGCTACTTGGAGGGTGTCGAGTAGTTCCTCAATCTAGGGAAGGGGGCAATGGTTTTTTATTGTGGCTTTGTTCAAGGCTCGATAATTAGTGACAAGGCGCATTTATGAGGTATCTCGTTTAGGGATGACAAAGGCGAAATAAGCACAGGGAGAAGATGAAGGTTGGATGTGGCCAAAGTTGATGAGGTCAGTTAGTTGTCTTTCCATTTCCTCTGTTTCTATTGGGCCCAATTGGTAAGTAGGGGCATTAGGTAAGGCAGATCCGGGGATGAGATGAATGGAATGGTCAATGTGGTGGGAGGGGAGAAGTCCCTCCAGAGGTTGAAATACCTCTACGAACTCATGGAGGAGGGGAGTCATAGTTTCAGGAACATGGTGCGTTGTATTGTTTGGTGTTATTGGGCACACCAAACAGAGAGAGACACATTGGTTTAAGTGTACATGTGGGATTTTTTCTTTGGTAGAAGGGGATTTGGGTTTTGCTGCAGTTAAGATATAAGTGTGGCCTTCTTTGGTAATTTTGTACTGGCGAGATTTGGCTAGATAGATAGTATTTATTTGGCTTTGGTATGGGATATTGAGCAACAAATCCACACAATCAAAGGGGGAGACATCACAGAGGACAGTATCTTTGAATTGGCCTATGGAGAAAGTTGTAAATTCTAACCTTGTACAATGTCTACTATAAATAGATATTCAGAAAAGAATAAAAAAAATACAATGGAAAATATAAACATTACACAGAGATTTTTCCCCTAGAAACCCAAACCGGGAAAACCAACATATATTATATTCATTCATTGTGTTACATTCTTTACAATACAATATACATATAAGAGCCAAAGACATCCAAAACCCTAACCCAATGACTTGGATTAGTCCAAAACCCTAATTCCTTAACCGGAAACAGAAAACCATTGGCAAAAACCATGTGCCAAAAAAACCACCTAAATACATGACATGTTTCCCAAGGTAGGTGTCACGTTTCCCGAGGTAGAATTTTTTTGTCGAGGGCACTACCCTGGACCCCCATACAGGGGGCTTCGCCCCCTTGCACCCACCGAGAGGGGGCCTAGTGCCCCCCCCTCTAACCCCCCTGCGTGCCCGACGCATACGCTCAGAGACTACTACTCGTGCAAAGAATATAACACATACCCAACATTCTCCCACATGTTGTTTTCTTTGCATACAGGGGGTTACAAGGTTATATAGTCAAAAATCCAGGGCAAGAATGCCCATGGATCCTCTACACCAAGAGAACTTCTCAGTGCTCACAGATTTTGTTAATGAGTCTGCAACATTCTTCAAAGTGTCCACCTTCATCAATGATACTTTCTTTTCGTCAATCATGTCTCTCACAAAGTGATATTGACCATCAATGTGCTTTGTCTTTGAATCATAAGCAGGGTTCTTTGCTAGAAAAATTGCACTCTGACTATCACACTCTATCCTTACATCTTGTTGTACCAACCCAATACTTGAACACAATCTTTGTAACCATACTTATTCCTTACTTGCATGAGTGGCTGCCATGTATTCAAATTCTGTAGTTGAAAGTGCCACTACATCCTGTCTTTTGCTCATTCAACTTATTTCTCCTCCAAATAGGTTAAACACATACCCGCTTGTAGATCTCCTATGATCCAAATCTCCAACCCAGTCTGCATCCACAAAGACATGTATATCGACCACTCTATCCAATCCCGGTCTTCCTTTGTAGCACAATCCGTAGCTAGCAGTGCCACGCAAATCCCTAAAAATCCTTTTTACTGTTGTCCAATGCTCCTTCCCTGGTTTTGACATATACCTGCTCAAAACTCCCACTGCATGTGCAATGTCTTGTCTAGTACAAACCATTGCATACATCAAAATTCCAACTGCACTCACATATGGAACATGAGGCATGTCCTCCTCTTCATGTGTCTTGGGACACTGATCCGCATATAACTTTACACCAACAGGAATAGGAACCTTGACTGGTTTACATTCCTGCATATTAAACCTCTGCAATATTGTCTCGACATATTTTCTCTGATTTAACTAGAGTTTCCTCTTTTTTCGATCTCTTTTAATTTCCATGCCCAAAATAAAATTTGAAGCACCAAGATCCTTCATGTCGAATTTAGAGGACAACTACGTTTTCACATCCTGGATAATCTCCTTGTTGTTTCCTATCAGCAACATGTCATCCACATACAAGACCAAATAAATCAAATGATCACCAATTAATTTAGAATACACACAGTGATCCTCTTTGCTTCTTGTGAATCCAAGTCCCAACATATAAGTATCAAATTTTTGATACCACATCC
>JASDQU010109163.1:209064-230975 GCA_032191745.1 Picea mariana
CAGGAATAGTTTATTTACCAGGGACTTAGACTGATACAACTTCCCCAACTTTTCCCATAAATCCTTGGTTGTAGCTTCCTCTGACACATTCAGTAATACTGAATTGGAGAGACACAATCAGATTGTGCTCTTTGCCTTCCAATCCATCTTTTTCTAGTCATCTACAGAAGTTCCTGCAGGTGCAGTACCTGGATCTACCGCGATCCACTGATTTTTGTCCACCAAAAGATCTTCCATCTTGAGCTTCCACAGCTCAAAGCTTTTCCCATTAAACTTCTCAATCTCCATCTTCGAATTTCTTGCCATTTCTTTTCACCTAAAAAACAATACCACAGATCTCCCAGTGTAACAAGGCTTATCATAGTCCCGAGCCAAACCCTTGACCACAAAGGCGTCCCCCTGAAGCCAATAAATCTCTAATACCAAATGTAAATTCTAACCTTGTACAATGTCTACTGCAAACACATATTCAGAAAAGATACAATGGCAAATACAAACATTACATAGAGATTTTCCCCCTGGAAACCCAAACCGAGAAAACCAACATATATTATATTCATTCATTGTGTTACATTGTTTACAATACAATATACATATAGGAGCCAACGACATCCAAAACCCTAACCCAATGACCTAGATTATTCCAAAACCCTAATTCCTTAACCGAAAATAGAAAACCATCGGCAAAAACCATGTGCCGAAAAAACCACCTAAATACATGACATGTTTCCCGAGGTAGGTGTCACATTTCCCGAGGCAAAAAAAAAAATTCGGGGGTAGCGTGCTTGGCACATACGCTCAGACACTACTACTCGTGCAAAGAATATAACACATACCCAACAAAAGTGACCAGACAACGCTTGGAAACTAGGAGGCGAGGGCCATCCTTTTGGACCCATCCGAGTTGATAGGGTTGCATATGTGGAGTGGTGATAAGATTAAGGCTGTTGACAAGGGCTTGAGACCCCAAATATTTCTGACTTCCATTATCCATAATCAGTTATGGGTGAAGAGGGGTTGGGTGGATGCATTCGAATCTTCTTGGGTCATTAGAATCAATGAGGGATCTACTTCTGTGGGATTTTTCAGAGGAACTTCAACGGTATCTTCTACTTGGGAAGGCACAATGAGCTTAGTGATTAGAGTTTTGTTGGTTTTCATATTTTGGAGGATTCAACAATCTAATGAATTGTGTGAAGTAGTTTTGTGGAATCAGCACCAGGGTGTCCTTGTAGTTGTATTGGGTGTGGGGTTTTGAGTCCGAGGAGGTGGAAAGCGGGCTGAGGGATGGGAGATGGATGGTTGAGAGGCAGGAGGGGTGGGGTTGGTGTAAGGGCGAGACTAATGAATATGACTTCTAGGAGCGACTTTCCTTTCTATATCCAAATATCTCTGAAATGTTTTATCTAAGGTTGGATTTTCAAACAGCTCTACTTCTTGATGGAATTGAATTAATAAACCAACCACAAATTTTAATATGAGTACCTCTTCCGGATATGGAACATGAATTAAGAGGCGCATCTTACAGAAGAAGTCTATGTAGCCTTTCACTCCTTGTGAAGGGAGTTGTCGAAGTTGGTTCCATTTGATCCATAAGGATTGCACATACCCAGGTGGGTAGAAGCGATTTCTTAAAGCTTTGAAAATTTGAGCCCAGGTTTTGATGGGTTGCGAAGTAGAGGATTCTGGAGCATCCCCAATATCTATCACAAATGTGGTCTTCTATTGCTTTGTATTCCACCAAGTTTGTGCCAGTCCTTCTAATTGCAAGGAGGAAATCTAGAGTTTTCTTTCCTCAGTAAGGCCTAGACATGTATTGAAATAGGTGGATAGGCTACGGATCCAAGAATCCACCATTTCACCATTCCTTTTCCCAAAAAACTTGGGTAGTTGGATTCGAGTGTCCAACCAGAATGGATCTGGATTGTTTTGTTTTTGCATTCTAAGTAGCTTGTTGAGGACAGAGGAAAGATCTTGGATGTGATTTGATGTGTTGGAATCTGAGTCAACTGCCAAAGGATATTTACGTGGAGGCATTGTGAGGCCAGCTGAAGAGAAAATGTGCCCCTAGGTTGCAATGCTGAACAAAGGACTCTGTTTTGAGAATAGAGGACTCAAAACCCTGAGGCAACGGAGCTTGAACTGGTCTAGAGGGAGAGATCTGTATTGTTTTAGATCTATGGAGCTCCTCTTTGTGGAAATGGAGATGTGGGTTCCCTTGGGGATTATGAGATCTATGGATCTTCTTGCATAAAATTGAAACCCTGGAATGGGCAAACTCTGGATTATTTCATGAAAACCCCAAAAAACAAATTTAGCTCAATCTTCAAGATCAGAAGCTTTTCCATGGATCTTTAGGCTCTGATACCAATTGATCTACCCAAGAAGGTGATCTATAGGAGAAGGTGACCACGCAAGACATATCTCGTCTTCTGACCAAAATCTCTCCTCAGGCGCACAAATATGAACAGGGGTGCACCATTAGTTTGGGTGACCAAGCAAATGGGGATCCAGACCGGGGTGACCCGGGAGTGGCCAAGAGGTTTTGGAAATCTCAGAGTGATCTCTGGGGATTAGTGGGAGAATCCCAGTGCAGCCATGGAAGAGGGCACACTCACTTCATTCCCACAAAGAAGAAACCAGTAAGGGCGCAAACCCCAGTTGGTGCACCCTCCCTTCTGCCTCAGAAAATTCGAAGGAAATGATTTTCTCCCTGAGAGAGTGGCTAGCTAATGAGATAATATTACTCTCAGAGGTGGAAGCATGGAAAAATGATTCACCAAGAGAAAGCCATGAAGGAAGGCGCATTGGTTATTCTTCAGAAACCCTAGCAATGAAATTGGCGTGAATGTAAAATGCAAACTCAGAAAAGAAAACAACTAAGACACATAGCTTGAAAAGAAAGGTAAGAATGCTTTATTTTAGTCCCGATTCACCTTATATACCAAGGGAACCATTTATTTTACATATATTTAGTTCATCATCAAAAGGTGAAGAATTTTTGTGCCTAGGTGATTGACTTGTGCTCCCAAGGTGGGCGTTCCCCAAGGTGGCCCTCTTGGCCCAAAAATATCCTAAAATGCGTCAAAAATTTACTAAATAGAACACATACCAATCTGTTGTTGGGGTCATCATTCTGAATGACCTTTTTTCAACCATCATGAAAAAATTTTGCATACTCCAAAACATCTTCTGTTGACATGGTATCTAACTCTGCATCTATTTTATAAACAAATGTGGCCCGGGAATTGGCTTTCGCTAGCTGACAGTTCATGCCAACATCAACACCATAAAAAATTGCTTCCAAATTTTCCCCGATTGCATTCCTAGCCTCTTTTCCAACCTCTAATGTAGCTTGCAACTCTAAATGTGAAGCAAATTCCCCTATTGGGTGAGGTACTAAAGGTTGTGGAGGCCTCGGCAATGTCTCATTTCCATATTCCCCTTTGCGATCATATGTCCGTCCTTAACCAATCCCATAATAATCAGACGGTAGATTAGTATAATCAGGGTGCATGTTTAAGAAAAAATCTGTATAAAAGTGTCTTGAAAAATAGTGTGGAACCTCATCGTTCCATGACAATTTCCCATATGCCACCAAAAAACTGCTATACAGATGTCCTATAATGTCGGGGTGCTTAAAATATTGCACCTTCAACATCTTTCTCTTTGGCCCATCTTTGAAGTTGAACATCGAAATTGCGTCTTCTTTTGAAACTTTATTTTTTACTGCCTCCCATTTATTAGGGCCCATCACCTATGACTTTCGCCGCCTTAGTAGATCGAAAAAACTGTCAGTGGTTGGCCCCATCTTTTGATATGCATCCATAAAAATTTTCAATGAATGAAAAACAATCTATAAGCTTTGTTTGCTCTCCCGAGGGAGTTCCAAGACCACAAAATCATTTTCCAACATCATTTTAACACTTGACAATCACTCAAGGGTCATTTCTTCAATAATCCCTTCCCGGGGAAGTTCATCACCAACATCCGAAGGATATGTGGATGTAGGCGTGTAATATTTTGTTTCTTGATAATGCAGCCTCCTAAATCCACCTTCACACTCTGCACCAACATTATAATCTGTGTGATAACCACTCTCTCTTTAATTTTTGTCCCTTTCTTTAAGCTCATTGTCTACACACACATTTGAAAGTAATTACAACATTTAACTTGACATAAATTTAAATACACAAAAATAAACAAAATCAAAGAAAATTACCAGAAACATTCTCTTGTCCCGAGGTATTCCCTACATTCTCAGGTGTAGGAGTATCAATGCGCAACCTATCTAAGAAGGTTGCATCCATAGCACTTGCTTGAGCACATTCTTTCGTTGATCTATTCACAGACTCATTTGAAAACCTCCTCTGACAAGATTGTTGTTGGTCACTCAGAGTCTTAGTTGAAGAAGGAGTTACTTTTCTTCCTTCTTGAGAGAACCTAGAGCATTTGCAAGGAATGTTTGGAGAATCTTGTGTCGACATATCTCCTCAATATATATCCTTTGGAAATTCATGAAAATTTAAGCACAAGACAAGTACGAGTTAATATCTCCAACATTGACGGACAAAAAATATGAAGAAAGAAAAAAAATAAGACAAAATTAATAGAAATGTTCTTTATGTTAGACACGATTATAATAGGGTGATGCATAACTCTACTACACCAATAGTACATGGGTCAAAGTCTGGTAACGGAGTAGCGGTTATCTATATGGGAAATCAGATTTCATGCATCCAACAGGTATGGAGCACAGTCGATGAAAATTAACGATTAAATTTACGCCATGTTTGGTTGGATGGAAGAAATCTGCCATCTACAAAGCAATGGCACTAAGTATCAACATGTCTATATTACACTTGGAGGGGGCATTAATAGAGAAAATGTATTATATGATGCACCTTAGATGATTTGATGCTATATACTAAGCGTCTGTGATTAGATGATTTGACACTACTCAACATGCATTTGTATGTGGTTATAAAGCATTGTTTATATTATTATCGGCCTTCTTCTAGTGACCTCGTCGATACAGGGGATGAGAATGGCCTATGAATCATTTTGGTAGATCCATCCTGTCAGAAACCCCGTGGACAACCAGGACTTGGCCAGGTGATTCCAATGCTTGTGTAAATACAAAGGGTAATACATCACCATCTTCAACTAGTATCTTATCCAAAGGTTAATAGAAGATCATCTTCAACTAAATGCTTGTGTAAATACAAAGGGTAATAGATCATTAACAAAGGTCAATGATCTATTATATCTCAAATGCTTGTGTAAATAAGGATTTGGCATGAAATATTGATCTCTCATTTATTAGTTTCTCTCATTGAATGACCAACCAACATGTTGCTCTCCCAACCATTGAGTGGTTGCCTATGGTAAGGGATCATGTAAACTCTTTTATGCAACCTTAGGTTTTTTGCAGTATGTAAACTCTTTTATGTATATATTAGACTTTATTATCCAAAAAGAGGTATTCATTATAATTATTCCTTTAGTCAAAGGGTCACTACAATTGCAAAACAACACCAAAGTGGGACACTAGTTCCCTTTTGAGAATTTTACTATGATAAGAGTCTATGGTTTGGAACATAAGCCATATCAAAAGTGAGTGCTGAATTTGGTTGTTCTAGAGACCGAAAAACGTGAAATTCAGTCAGTTGATGACTAAAACACCAAGCATATTACATTAAATGTTGATAAGATGAATTTCAAGAAAAAACCAAATCTACACAAGTGTATCTATTTTGGAGGTTGAGACTATAGTGAATATACTACCTATGTTTCACTGTTTGTTTTCTATTTGTTGATCTGTATTAATGCAAGTTTTCCACAACATATTACAATGTAATATGTCGTAACATATTACAATGTAATATGTCATAACATATATTGCTATATAACATATTACATTGTAATATGTTATAACATATTACATTGTAATATATTATAACATATTACAATGTAATTATGTGTTACATTGTAACATATTATTTCCTAGTAGCCTTGTCACACCCTGAGAATCAA
This sequence comes from Picea mariana, assembly GCA_032191745.1. Classification (NCBI taxonomy): domain Eukaryota; kingdom Viridiplantae; phylum Streptophyta; class Pinopsida; order Pinales; family Pinaceae; genus Picea; species Picea mariana. The sequence goes on from JASDQU010109163.1 coordinate 215,101, forward strand.
ACCTTCATAAGGTTTGACTTCTGCAAGTTCTTGGAAAATACAATGCACCAACAATTTTTAGATTTTAGGGGTACAAGGTCATTCAGATACCAGTCTCACTTGATCCATATGTTAATCCATCAAAACTACTCACATCTAGGTTATTTTAAGTCTAGGATGGTGAATGACCATCCAGGATGTTTCTCTCCCAAACATTGACTGGTTGCCTATGGTATGAGAAAATGTCACCAATGAAGTTTTTTTGCAGTTTGTAAACTCTTTTATGTCTATATTAGACTTTATTGTCCACAATGAAGTATTTGTTATAATTATTCCTTTAGTAAAAAGGTCACTACAATTGCAAAACAACACCAGAGTGGGAGACTAAATATGTATGTTTTAAAAATTTTCCATTGTATGTATATTTATTAAATTTAAATATGTATGTTTTAAAAATTTTCCAGTGTATGTATATTTTACAAATATTCCTTTACAAATTATAAGATATTCAGTAATGTACAAAAATAAATTCCAGAATCAACAATCTATAAAATAATATTAATAACTTATGATACTCTAATATTACATATGTAAAAATGGATTTATAAATTTAATTCCTAAAGATTTGTAATTTTTATAAAATAAAAAACGTTTGAAATAAAAACTTGGATAGTTTGAAATTTTTATAAAATACAAAACGTTTAAAATGACTGTGACTTGGCAGAGGTGATCATAAAAACACTGAGATTATTAGGGCAATTTTCTGGGAGAAATAAATAACCAAAAATGCAAAGGTGATATTAAAAACACAAAGAGTATTAAGTTGTTCGCAGAGAGGAATAAACAAACAATACACAGAGGTAATATGCGAGGAAATCGCAGAGATAATTTATTCGAAAATGAGGGTGGAGATTTATCAATACAGAACGTAAGGATTTTCATTCAACTCAGAAGTTTAACATTCACAATGCATAGCTTATCAATAAAAACTCAGAGATGTACCCAAGTTCAAGCAAATAAAAATGCAGAGAGAAATCAGAGTTTTAATCAATCAAGCCACATAGGTACTCGTTGATAAGAAGGCGCAAAGACTAAACATTCAGCTGTGAATCAATCAACACAGAGATAAGTAAGGGATAGACAGCCGAGAAAATTCTTATCCTTCACTCATCATCCATGCAGAGAAAAGAAGGGCATTTGAATCTATAGGTCTTTAAACACCGAAGTGATGATCGTCGAATAGGCTCCTAGCCAACTGCTCAGTCATGGACTAATGACTAAGGGGATAAGGGACAGAAGATAAAAACACAATATTTTCATGATAATCAATAAAACCCACACAGAGAAGTCATTGGAATCGGAAGTTGGGTTCGCCAAGGGATTGTCATTCAAATCAAAGGTTTATCATTCACAATGCATAGTTTATCAATAAAAATGCAGAGATGCACCCAATTTCAAGCAATTAAAAACACAGAGAGAAATTGAAGTTTTAATCAATCAAGCCACAAAGGTACTCGTTCATAAGAAAACACAAAGTCTAAACATTCATCCATGAATGAATCAACTCAAAGATAAGTAAGGGATAGACAACAGGGAAAATTCTTATCCTTCACCTATCATCCATTTATAGAAAAGAAGGGAATTTGAATCTATAGGTCTTTAAAAACCGAAGTGACGATCATCAATTCGGCTCCTGGACTATGACTTGGTTGCAGGGGGGCAGTCCTGTGGCCAAGCTACTGGGGACAATGATACAACAACATTTACAATATAAGACTAGAATTATCATTTAGAGCTAAGCTAAGACCAGAATTATCATTGAGAGTTACATTTGTGATGTGCGGTTAATATATAAACAATTTTTTGTCCAAAAGAAGTTTTCGGCCAAAAAAATAGTTCGGCCGAAAGCATAGTTCATCCGAAAGAATAGTTCAGACAAAATAATCTTTCGGTCGAAAGAAGATTTCGGCCTGAATATCTTTTGGCCAAAAAGATATTGCCGGATGGAAAAAATCTATCCGACTAAATTTATATACAAAAATCGAGGGCATCGTCACTATACCGTTCAATTTGACGTTCCAGGGTTTGGCCGAATAAAGTATCTTTCAGCCAAAAAATAATATTAGTTCGGCCGAAACAATGTTTTTCGGAATTTTGGAAATCAGATTGTCACAAAAGTGTTACCCACCTCCGTGAATTTACTCGGAGGAATTATTTAAGAGAGCAGAGTCATTGAATGACAAAATAAAGTTAAAATCAAATGTTTTAAGTCCTCAATAGTCATTACAATATATCGAGTACATAAATAATTTAAATATAAACATATTGAAGTGACTTATTAATATAAATATAAATAAATATTTTAAATTGACCCGCATTAAAAAGAATTTAATCCCACCCTACAATAAGACCCCAATCAATCAACAAAAAAATGTCTCTCTCTCCTCTCTAACTCTTGTTAGCCATTCACTAGATGGCACTCGTCATCCTGGACACTCTGGCTGCCTTGCAGGCATGCCACGTCATCATGTGATGTCATCATTTTTTTTTCCCTTTGGAAAAATCTCATAGGTGATTGACAGATGAGGTTCTTCCTGTTCATCGAGAGATCAATGGTCCTTGTTGCATTGTCGATTAGGGTATCGTCAATGTTTTGGATTTCTATTTGGTTTGCACTTTCCCTGATTCTGACGCCGATATGATAGGATCCTATGGTCCATGATTCTTATGTTTGTTCTTGACTGATATGACGATCACAAATTCCCACAAAGGGCCAAAGGGGACTCCGTAGCTCAATAGGACCCACTCATGCTCCAACGACCAACTACAGAGGGACACATGTCACTACCTACGACACATGGGATGTCGAGGTGGAAAACCTAATCACCAAGGCATCACCAATATGTCATCTATCCAATCTTTGCCTAAGTGAAAGATAGGGCTTTGAGATCAATGGTAAGGGTTTCTTCTTAACCAGAAGTTATGGATCAACGATTAGGATTGTTCCCGACATACCGATTTCTAAATTGACGGTCCTTGTTAAAACTCGGGGTTTTAGTGTCGTTGGACCTTGTACTAGTCTTGGCATATGGATCTTCCAAACAATACACTCTCCTGACGAAGGGTCAATATCTATCGAACTATGAGATTGAGGACTACGATCCCTTCACATTTTAACACTAGATTTTTAAGGGAAGACAATCAGTCCGCTTGGGGACTCAGATAAATTTCAAATTCTGCATGACCTCAGTCAAATTATTCCCAGGGGTTGAACCATTCGACACCATCAAAGTCCATGAATACTTAGAGGGAATCAAGCATGATGCACAAGATTTTCAACTAGGAAATGGAACAGTTGAATGAGCATCAGTTTATCAGTTAGGGAATTACATTCTATACTGATCCTAACATTCAGGCATCCATCTATAAGCTCATACATTTGAAATTATCATGCATGAAAACAAATTCTTACATATATAAATACATCAATCATAAACAAGTTCAAAGCATGTGAGCACTTATCTATCCAGGAAATAGTCCAATCTGACTGGCTGAGAGAGGACGCCCTTCCTCCCGACCTTAGGCCTTACTATAGAGTGACTTCCTACAACATGCCACCCCCATGCCAAGCCATGATACGACCAAGGAAACTAACTCAACATGGCTTTGATATTGTTATGATCTAGGAAGGTTACTCTCCTTCCTCCTTTGATACAGTAGAAATTGCCACCTCCCACTGATCTTGGGTCTCCATAGATTTATCAAATATTTTTTCAATTGGATTTCATCTGCACAAAGGAGTCCCTTCTCTTCTTAACATTCCCTCGATGACCTCCCCTTACTAGTGTCAGTTTATGTCTAGTAAGCACCAATCTATGACCCTCTAAAGCTCCAGTTCAGGGATCTGGGCCTTCTCTGCTCAGGGTGATCAATAACGACTCAGACAAGCTCTATGTTATTACTCCCTAAATCTATTCTTCTCCTCCTCTTCCTTAGTCAACACATCGATATTCTATATGATGTTCTCCCTTTTTTGACTTTGTCTCTTTTTTTTTTTCTTCGTTGTTATGCTTCTCTCCTCTTCCCGTGTTCTTGCGGTGTCTCTCTTCTCTTCATGTTATTTTTCCATCCCTTATAACTTCTAGAGACATCATGTAGATGTCATCCATCATCTTTCAGTTTCTGTTAGAATAATAGGTGTGCTCATTTCACCGTAGACAATATCTCAATATTGTCACCCAACCATAGGCACAAATTCCACCCCTGAGCACCTTAACCTTGACAGACATAATAATTATGGAACCAAACCCTAGAACCAATAGCCAACCAAGGTAGTGTACCTCTCTCCAAAGCTAGCATACCCAACAAAAATTCCAAACCATAAACAAGAATAAATTCCAACCATAACCAAAGACTAAGTCACCATTGCAGTAGTTACATCTCTCCTCCAATCATGCACACTACTTGTCCTTATGAAGTTGTGAGATTGAGAGTGACAAGTGAGCTCTAGTGCCCTTATTTATACTTCTCCAACTCACATGACTTGACTGACTTCTCTTCCTGGAGGATAATAACTCAATACTAATTATTCTCTTGAGTCGACTTGTCTTCTAGCGTTATTATCCAATGTTTTAGGGTTTCTCTTGCTTCTCAGAATATTCTAGTCTCGTCAAAGGTTACACATAGAGGTTAATACCTCCCACAACTACCATAATATCAACACTCCCTCCTATCTAGGGAGGTATTAAAGGCAATGGTATTAAGCAAAAACAAACCATTCAATCAATAGAATCATCATAGCCACACATGATATCTCATGATTACGTAGATCAACTTATGGGCAACATCACCACTATCAATATCATCTGATAGCATCGACTTCATCATCTCTCGAGACCATACTCCATCTGATTAATTGGGCATGATGTTGAGTAAGTCACTCACTCAACAAAGTGATACAAGAACCATTCTTATAATCCAGACATACGTCCTAGAAGAATAGTTGTCCCAACATATGTTGAAAGCCTTGTAATGGGATACAAGGATCATTCTTATAATATAGACCTATGTCCTAGAAGAATTTTAGTCCTCCCAGATGTTGAAATCCACGTCATGGGATACAAGGACCATTCTTCTAATACAGACATATGTCCTAGAAGAATGATTTTCCTGGACCATTTTCCCTTCGGCCACTACTATGAAATCAAGGAAAATGTATGTCCTGTACCAAATATCCCCACTCTGGTCACTACTATGAACTCGGGGAAATGTGCCATTCTTCTAACCCAGACATGCATCCTAGAAGAATAATTTTCCTGGACCATTCTTCTAATCTAGACATACGTCCTAGAAGACTAGTTGTCCATGTTACATCATCAATCTGTCAACCTGGACCATTCTCCATGGGGAGAATGTCTTTCCACCAAAAACATTTCAACATGTACCATCCTTCACAGGGAGGATATATGTCCACTAGCAAAATGTCTTGTTTGGACCATTATCCGCCTCTAGAATTTATGTCCATCAACACATTGAATATCCATCTAGTTGGAAATCATCTCTAACACTAGTGGTAGTCTCCATGGAAATCAAATAGTAGCATACAACTTCTATAATGCCATCCAATAGAACACAACTGTGTTTATTCATAGTAATATACAACTACTATCCAGTGGTACACAACCATTCCTAATAACACAAAGCTACTAACCATTGACACATAGTCACTACCAGTGGAACGCATCCACCACAGTAGCATACAACTATTGTCCAAAGACATACAGACTCCACAATAGTCATATCATCTGATATCATATTTCATAAACAATATCATGATACAAACCGAGTCATTTGGGCCATTCTTCCACTCACATATGTGATATTTGGAAGAGCATCTTCCCTCAGAAATTTAAACACCAGCCATGGGCTTTCTGGACTATTCTTCCCAAGAATAGAATAATAATTCTCTATGATTTCTGAACTCAGACCATTCAACCTAACCTGGACATTCTTTCGGCATGATTCATAGTGCAACTTGGAGAATGTGTCTTCCCTAGGGAATAATTGTCTCTGATTTCTTAACCTGGACCGTTTAGCCTAATTGGGCCATTCTTTTGGCACTCTTCATAGTGCAACTTGGAGAGAATGAGTCTACCCTAGGGAATGATTTTCCAAACCATTTCCTACATAAATGACTATCCTTCACCAACCTCCTATATTGGACCATTCTTCGAAACTTCTCACAATTGTGAACTTCAAAAGAATGACTGCCCAAAGAGGCGAACCATTCTACTTGACCACTTCTCAGAGTGACTGCCAAGGATAATGATTGTCCTAGACCATTCCCCCACACTAGACACAAGGGGAATCATTTTTTATGGTACATCATCAATCTATTGAACCATTTTTGTTATGAAAATGACTTTTCGTTCTGGACCATTTTCTGAACTAGAAAAAGATTTTCCATCAGAAATCTTGGACCACTTTTCGAACTAGAAAGTTACTACCCAGCCTGGACCATTTTCCAAACTGGAAAATGATTGTCCATCAAGAATCTTGGACTACTTTCTGAAATGGAAAGTGACTGCCTAACTTGGACCATTTTCCAAACTGGAAAATGATTGTCCATATATCAATAACATATCAATGCTCCCTCCCAACCTGGGGAGTAATCACTTCCCTTTCCAATAAGGAAGTCATATCCACGAGTCCATCTTGTCCCTTAAGTACACGAAATTTTCATCTTGGAAAGAGGCTTTATCAAAATATTTGTTACATGCTCATCGGTGGAGATATACTGGAGAAATACTTCTCCCCTCTCGACTTTATCACAAAGAAAATAGCACTTAATATCAATGTGCTTCGACCTATCATGAAGCAATGGTTTCTCTGAGAGATTCACACAACTCTATTTATTACAATATATCACGGTCTTATCCAACACCTGATCAAATAGTGCAGAAAATGGCTTAAGGAGCCACACTACTTCCGTACAAGCATCACAAGCTACAATATATTTTGCTTCTGCAGTGCTGAGTGAAACGGAATTTTGTTTACTACTAGCCCATGATATCATGACAAATCTCAAACTGAAACATATCCAAGAAGATATTCTTATGTTATCTTCACTCCCTGCCCAATCTGAAACGATAAATACAAACAATTGTATATCATAACTCAAATGTCCCACAAAGAAATTTCAAGACATGCTTTGCAATTATTCAATTCTCATGGCTAGGCTCCACCTGGAACTATTTTCTCAGCAAAGAAAATATATGGTTGAGTATTCTCCAAATACTTCAACGAGCCATTCAATTGTTGATACATGGATGGGTCTACTGGATCAGAGTCTCTCAACTTATTCAGATCTTTCATCATGGGAGTTTTCCATGGATTTGCAATCCATTATCCAAGTCTTCCGAAGGACTATTTCGATACACTTCCTCTGTCATAGCAAGTATTCAGCATGCTTCTATTGTACATGAGAGGCCCTGCACCAAGTTGCTTGAATCCATATAAGGTCTTCTTCCATCTGCGTTCATGTGTATCTTTCTGATATACCTCAAAACCTTGATATTTCTCTACATATGCTTCTTCTTCAACTACTCTGTTGAGAAGAAAATTATTTTACATCCATTTGATGTAAAATCCAACCCATGGATACTGTAAGAGATATAATGGCTCAGGTAGAGGTATATCTGGTTACTAGAACAAGTTGTCATCATAGTCTTCTCCCTCCATCTGGAAGAACCCTCTAGCTCTGAATATCGCCTTGTATCTATCAAAACTTCCATTTATAAGTCTTCAAGGATTCTTCAATGGACCATATCATTGAGGATTAGCTCCCTCCTAATCTTGACTTCATGCTTGAATGAGGAATATATAGAACTTCCTTTTTTTTATTCTGAGACTGCATGCTTCTGGAATTCTGCAATCAATTTCCTCTATCTGAGAGAGTCCATTCATTCATTTGCTACACCTCTCTTTTCTTTCTGCAAAGTGTCACAAGCATGTTCTATTTTTTTCCTAACTGGCAATTGTTGCAAGCATTATGTCATCCTTATAAAATTTTTCTATGACGGATTCCACAAAGATTGTTCATCAAAGGTTTGTCAACATATTTCACAAGGGTACTTGCCCGGAACAAGACAAGAAGCAAAATAAATATCCAAGACAATATGCTCTCTTTACAGAAAACTGAGTTAGAGAACATGATCTCAAACTTATAATATCTTGACTAAAGTTAACTTATAACTTTGATTAGAAGTTCATAATTCCATAACAACCAAAGATATATCACGTCAAACCTGGAGAGTGTGTTGATCTTTTGAATGCACTAAATCCAAGGTCATTGCTTTGGAAACAATCCCTTCTATATTCCCTGCAAACACACTCATGCTAATGATACAAATTTAAAATAACATGTATAGGTACATACCTTTGTTACCCATCTGTGATAGTAAACTTTAGAATGACTTTGTTGGACCAGAGGCTTAGTTGTTAGAGGATTGGTAAACCTCATAATATTCCTTTTAGTAGATCTCTCTTGGGCACAACATACACTTTCTTCATTCTAGGTCTTTTGTCTTCATGACTGCCTCATTATGAGGTTCCTTCTCTTTTCTTGCTTCAAACTGTGGTTCAATGGTCTTTTCTTTCATGATATCATCACTTTATTCTTGGAAAGGATGAGGTCAATCCTTGTCTTCCATGTTCTGAATTTTGAAACCTCTTCTAACTTGTTTTCTGACTTCATAGAGTAAGTCAAGAATGTTTTGATTTGGTCAACCTTTGACTTTGACCAACAACTCAAAATTGATGCCTTGGCTTGTTGAGAGTACCAGGAGGTGTGCTAGGCAAAGGCACAATAGGTTATCCAAGAATTAGGTCAAGTACTTCACTTAATGTGCCTCAAAATGAGGGTTAGGGTTCCGTTGTTGCAACAAAACTTTGACTGCAACTACAACTGAGAAAATCCTCCCATTCTACCTTCCAGTGGTTAGATTGTCTGAAGATAGTGTAGGCCCATAACCTGTTAGAATAATAGGTGTGCTCGTTTCACCGTAGACAATATCTCAATATTGTCACCCAACCATAGGCACAAATTCCACCCCTAAGCACCTTAACCTTGACATATAGAATAATTCTGGAACCAAACCCTAGAACCAATAGCCAACCAAGGTAGCGTACCTCTCTCCAAAGCTAGTGTACCTAGCATAAAGTACAAACCATAATCAAGAATAAAGTTCAACCATAACCAAATATTAAGTCACCACTGCAGCAATTGCAACTCTCCTCCAGTCATGCGCACTACCTGTCCTTATGAAGTTTTGAGAGTGAGAGTGACAAATGAGCTCTAGCGCCCTCTATTTATGCTACTCCAACTCACCTGATTGGGTCGACTTCTCTTCATGGAGGATAATAACTAAACATTAATTATTCTCTTGATCTGACTTGTCTTCTAGGGTTATTATCCAATGTTTTAAGGTTTCTCTTACTTCCCGAAATATTTTAGTCTCGTCAAAGGTTACATGTAGAGGTTAATACCTCCTGTAGCTACCATAATATCAACAGTTTCCAGTATGAGGGAGGTTATGTGATAGACTCTATCAGTTGTTCAATCAACTATTCTTTCATCTAGACTGACTGTCATCAGTCATTAATTTGGCCTTAACCACTTTTGCGACTTCTTCAATGGTTGCGTGGCTCTCACGTAAAGTCTGGTGTGCTGGTAGGTGGGGTTCATTTATGTTTGCAGTGTATATTAACTTGATGTGAAAGCTTCCTAGTTTCTTCACTTAATACGTCATAGTTCCACCTCCTGCAATAGATCAATCATTCCTCTGTTGAATCAGTTTCCCTTGGTGTATCATGGCTAGTACTATCAATATTTTTCCCTCTTAGTCAGTGGCTTGGTGTTCTGTATTAAAATATGATTACATGCCTCATAATAGTAATATATGAAGTTTGTACATAATTACAGTCTTGGGGAAAACATGATGTCACAATTAATCACTAACATGTTTTAAATACTCGATTTCACATATTTTTAATATTGTGCGGGGACTAATAGCGAGGGAATGGATTACCGTCCTAAGAAGATAAAAATTATGAAGGATTTAAATGATCATGACTTCAACCTCAGTTCATTTGGAATGATGTTGGAAGTTAATGAGAGATGAATTTTTTTAATGAAAATATGAGGGATATAGTGGAAAGAAAGTGTAAACGTACTTTCCACTTACAATACAAAAATCAACCCAATGAATCCAAGAACCAGGTTATATATAAACTATAGGAATCATTTTTGGAGCAATGGACAATGAGACCTGTAAGACTTGCAATAGAAAAAATTTACAATAACAAAAAAGAATAATTTAAAAAGTATTATTAATAAACATGTTTTTCTATAATATGTCCCAAAAATTACCAAATTAATTTTTTTTTTCTATATTTACTTTCAAGTCGATTTAAAAACAAATTATTGCATTTTTTTATTTTTTAGGAAGATTATGCAAATTCCAAGGGACAAATGAGGGGAAAACCAATACATGTTGGTAGGGATGTCCAAGAATGTGTACAAGGAAATGGTAAAATAAATGAACATAATTGCATCATAGGAGGAGCCATCCCAACAACAACATGCATCAGAGATATGTAATCATTGATTTATTCTTTTATATACATCAAGTTTAATTATCACATGAAATACGAATTTTTAATTGTTTTGTTGTAGAAAAAAAAATTGAACCCATTCAACACATAAGATAAGATGACGAGAAAGAAAAAGGTTGATTGAAAAGCTTGTGAGTACTTACATTTTCATCCTTACCTAAGATTTTACATTTGTTGTGATCTTTATATTTAAATAATTAATTTTCACTCATCCATGGATGCCTTCTAATAGGTGCTAACATACAAAAAATAGCCACCAAAAAATTGATTGACATTGAGTTAAGTATGAGTTGTGAGTATATGTTAAAGTATCAAGGTTTAATTGAACAATTTGTAAGTAGTTATATTGATAACTCCCCTCATTTTATAATTGAACAACAATAAACCTTTATATATTAATTATATCGATTATGATTTGTCATGGTGTATCAAATATGTAGAAAAAAAAGCATGGAGTGCAGTCAATAGAATAGATGAGCATGGATTTGAAAGAAAGTGTATTGTTTATAAAACAATTGTTGCTGTGATATGTTTTTTTATTGATGCAATCATGTATATTATACTATATAAATGTAGATATACTTATTACACTTTATTTCTATGTTTGTAGATGGAACATGAAGAAGCAGAACATAAAAAATAAGCGGATCAAGAAAACATTAGGTTAAATAACCAAAGTACAATATCACCTACAAGTGATGAAGAAATGAAGAATGCATGCAACTTGAGTGATGACAATAGTTCAATTCATGAATGACAATCAATATAATTGAATGTTACTGCAAGTTGTATACTTTGAAATATTTGTATGTGAAAATCAAGGATTTTGTTTATTGTACTCAACATATTGTCCCATTTGCATGAGGATATGTTACCATTAAATATAATAATTACATATTGGTTGCATTTTGATTATTGTGGACCTTTACGTTGTCCATTTTGTGTTATTATGGGTCTCTTAATCATATATAACAAAATGTGTTTCTTATTTTATTGCATTGTCGAATGTTGTAAAATGTTGTGTTGTTAATTAATTAATATATGGATAATTTACATTGTTACAAATAATAGAGGTGTAATCCATTGGATAATGCATGCAATCATCATATCAAAACGCAATAACACAAATATAAAAATCAATATTATTATAAAAATTATTTTATTTTGAGATGATTAATTGACAATTTGTTAAAAAACAATTAATTAAAATATATACATATCAGTGAACAATATATTCTTTTGAACTCACTAAATGACGCATGCTATAAAATAGACACTGATGCATTTTTATGAGTCATATGCACCGATGCCTATTAATTACTTGACGCACCAGTGCTAAAAATTGTGAAAAATCATTGTTACTTTAAACGACATAACGTACAATTATATTTATCATTTCAAAATATTACGGTGCATATGATTACAATATGCATCAGTAATTTACACATAATATACACAGAAGTAATTTACATACAATATACACACTAGTGCTTAGTAAGAAAGAATGGCGTTGACATCTCAACTCAAATGTTCAAAATTTCACTTCCCTCCTATGCACTTGGTAATATAGGCACCGATGCGTACAAATTGCACAAGCACTGGTGTACCGTAAAAAAAAAAGAATGACCCAATGTGTAATATTTATACAAGCATCGATGCAACATATAACAAAAAAAGACAAAACTAGTGCGTAGTAATTATACCAGCACCAATGTTTTTTAGGTTTATGTATGCACCAATGCATGTTACATAAACACACATCAGTGCATGTTACCAATACAAGAACTGGAAAAAAAACCTCCTCTCACCTAATTTTTTTTAGTTATAGGGAGCACTTGTCAAAACCTTTGCTACGAATAAAGGAAGTTGTAGTGGAGGATTTTTTAAAAATTTTGCCCAATCTTGTAATAGTAAAAACCTTACCTACAATGTGTTCTCCTTGTAGTGCAACACTAATAATGGGGTCAATTAATGTGTTGGTCAATGCAGGAAGTGAGGGCAGTTATTGCATTGGACCCCCAAATTTTTCTAGGGTCTCCCACAAAAATAAATAGCCCCTAATCTAAGAAAGTAATCCATAGAAATTGAAGAGCACGGTTAGGCCACCAACCTAACAATCACAATACTATTTTCTGATTGTTGGTTTCTTCATAGCTATCTTAGCAATATCTAGGGCCTCCTCCTCTTCTCCAAGCTTAGTCTCCACCACACGTAACAGTGACTTCGAAAAATGGAGGGAAACAATTCATATAGAAAAAGACCAATTTTCATTTTTCTACTGCGGGCTTATACAAAATTCAATTGACACACCATTTAAATCGTTGGATTTATCTTTTCAAGCTCTTCAAAAGGGTGCTTTTAGATTTTTTTTATATTTGACACTTCATCTACAAGCCATTTTTCCATGAAGGGTTCAAGCTCAATCTTTTTACATCGAATTCCTACCAATTTGTCTACATTACTTAAGCACCATATTTTTTTTGTAGTTGTGGACTTATGAACAAAAATTCACCATGGATAACCACTTTTTGTTAATAGATATGGGTCTCTTCCTGGCCTTGATTTCCTTGGCATTTAGCATAGTTTAACTCCCTTATGTTTGTTGCATTTTCCTGTCACTCCTAAAAAATTGCATGTAGGAACCCCCTCACTTGGGTAGATGGACCAACCCCACCATCTTGTGCATTTCCCATCTACTCAATGATAGAGTCCTCCTCACATGGGTACCTTAGAATAGTGTCCCCTATTACCTTTTGGTATCCATCCCATTGAATCCCCCTAGAGATTGGGAGTCCAAATAGTCCATGCTAGAGTTGAGCCACATGAATTTCTTCTCATCATGTTGACGTCGATACCCTCTAGAATCCCCTATTTATGGTTGGTATTCATTGAATTTTCACCTATTGCAAGAAAGTTGTTTCATCCATACAGGGAAAATCATTCTTTTTATGCCTCCATTCACACACCCTCATGGAGATTACCATTAATGTACCTCTCATTCATTACCTTCATCTATAGTTTACATTTGCATTACCACAATTTGGTTGTTTTCTGGGACATTTATCTCCTTGTTATCCGTACATATTCCCATTTGGTTCCCCCCATGCGATTCTAGTTGGATATTGTGTCTCTCGAAACACCGATTTGATCTATTATATCCTCCATTTGGGTGTTACATATCTTACCTTCTCCTCTTGATCATCCCTTTGGAAATATCAGGAGGGCCTTGTGCTTTCACAATACTCAGGTTAGTATTTTGGCATCATCATCATGTTCCTTTTGTTTAGAGAATCTCAGATGAGTCACCTTTATGTCCCATGGATTCTGTTCAATTACCTCTTGTGTCCTGATGTAGTTTGTTAGCACCTCTGTGAGTCATACCCATCACATGTTGCCAAACTTTGACCTCCATTTTTCCTCATGGTCCCACCAATATGTCCTTGAACAACCTCGTGCCTAGTAATTGACCATTCCGTATGTAATGTTTATAGTCATTGCTAGGTCAACCTTGTATTTATGCTCTGAATAAGGGAAGTCTTGAGTCCACCTTTCATTACCTTCCCATCCATATTTGGTGTTAGTTTCTATTAGTCACATCATACTTTCTACTTCGGGTTGGTTCCAAGGATTCATCATTTCCATGGTTACATGTAGGCCTTCCTCTATCAACTTCAACACTTGTACTCTAAGGGTTCACCTTAGAGGATTGTATACCTTGGAATCATATTCACCATTGGCGAGTGTCTCTGACCAAGAAGAGAGAGTCATTAGTTCCCTATGACTTGGTTGTTTCTTACATGCTTGAATTCATCTCATCTTCGCACAATTTAGAATCATACACTTAACAATTCAATGATCCATTTGATTGTACAAGTTTCTTGGACATGTGCAAAATGCATCAGACCTCACGAGGGGGTTTCTATTTAGGTATTCCCCTACATGTTTCAGTGTCAATAATTTCCTCTAGAGATATGACTCCACTTGTTGTACTTTGATTACTAGGGCTAAGGACACCTTTTCCATTTGGGCACCCACAGACTTCCCCCAATCAACATCAACACGTTCATTCTAGGGGTTAGTCCTATGTACACTAGTACTTATCCACCTCCTTGATGGGTACCTTGGACCAAGATGAGAGAGTCATAATTTCTCTCCGACTTGGTAGGATATCATGTGCTCGACTCTAGCTCATCATTACACCATTGATATTCTACATACCCATGATCCAACATCAAATGCAATTCTTCGGATTTGATTGGCTTGGTTCCACCATTCTCAGAGCCCTCGATTTGAGCTTCCCTTCAATTAGGTCATGTCATATTTTCAAGGCCCCATTCATTTTTAACTGGTCTTCTTAGGTTTCTTTCACCCCCACCCCCCAAAATGGGGGCATCAGTTCTTATGTACTTGTATCAACAAAAATTGTGATGTAAACCTAGGTCTCTCATCCAGACATATGTATATGAGACTAATTATGTCATTGTATTGTACTCTGACCCACTTTTTCTAGCATCATATTATACTTGAGACCTTATCTTGTCTCACAACTATATCCCCTTCATCACGAGCACACCATTGTAACCATTATCATAAGTTATCTTGACGATTATGGGTATGCCTACCTCGTCCCTATTGATATCATGCAGCATAACACCTCGTGGCCCTCTTGTTGACTATGACACAAAATCTACCTGTATGGTGAGGTATTAGCTATAAACTAGAAAAATGCATAAGTGATAGTTGTTATAATTTACCAATAAAAAAATTTATCTTTATTTTTATATATTTTAAGTAGGACTCATGGAGGTGAATTGTACACCATGGCCGTTAGTTTTTTTTTCCAAATCTCATTGTGTTTCCTCTCATATACACATGAGTGAAAATTATATTTTTAGGGGTAACTTGCCGGGGATTTTCTTGGCTTGAGGATGGTTGAGCCTAATGGTCCTTCTTCATGGATCATGAGGTTGATGAACTTGGTGGTGTTCTTGGCTTCTTTCATAGTGATCACATGCTCCTTGATGTTGATTGTTGATGATGACATCCTCATTTAATGATTAATTTCCTTAGTTGAATGTGAATTGCATTCTTGATGTTTAAATGGTGATAATATCTTACTTGGTGCTAAAAAATAAAGAGGGCTTGATAAAAAAATTAAAAGCATGGATTTTGAATCTTGATCTAAATAAGGATTATGACTCCATAAACTGGGATTTCTTAAG
>JASDQU010109163.1:238581-250873 GCA_032191745.1 Picea mariana
TTAAAACATGATTACATGCCTCATAATAGTAATATATGAAGTTTGTACATAATTACAGTCTTGGGGAAAACATGATGTCACGATTAATCACTAACTTGTTTTAAACACTCAATTTCACATATTTTTAATATTGTGCGGGGATTAATAACGAGGGAATGGATTGCCGTCCTAAGAAGATAAAAATTATGAAGGATGTAAATGATCATGACTTCATCCTTAGTTCATCTGGAATGATGTTGGAAGTTAACGAGAGATGAATTTTTTTAATGAAATTATGAGGGATATAGTGGAAAGAAAGTGTAAACGTACTTTCCACTTCCAATACAAAAATCAACCCAATGACTCCAAGAAGCAGGTTATATATAAACTATAGGAATAATTTTTGGAGCAATGGTCAATGAGACCTGTGAGACTTGCAATAGAAAAAATTTACAATAACAAAAAAGAATCATTTAAAAAGTATTATTAATAAACATGTTTTTCTATAATATGTCCCAAAAATTACCATTTTTTTTTTCTATATTTACTTTCAAGTCGATTTAAAAACAAATTATTGTATTTTTTCATTTTTTAGGAAGATTATGAAAATTCCAAGGGACAAATGAGGGGAAAACCAATACAAGGAAATGGTAAAATAAATGAACATAATTGCATCATAGGAGGAGCCATCCCAACAAAAACATGCATCAGAGATATGTAATCATTGATTTATTCTTTTATGTACATCAAATTTAATTATCACATGAAATACAAATTTTTAATTGTTTTGTTGTAGAAAAAAAATTTGAACCCATTCAACACAGAAGATAAGATGACGAGAAAGAAAAAGGTTGATTGCAAAGCTTGTGAGTACTTACATTTTCATCCTTACCTAAGATTTTACATTTGTTGTGATCTTTATATTTAAATAATTAATTTTCACTCATCCATGGATGCCTTCTAATAGGTGCTAACATACAAAGAATAGCCACCGAAAAATTGATTGACATTGAGTTAAGTATGAGTTGTGAGTATATGTTACAGTATCAAGGTTTAATTGAACAATTTGTAAGTAGTTATATTGATAACTCCCCTCATTTTATAATTGAACAACAATAAACCTTTATATATTAATTATATCGATTATGATTTGTCATGGTGTATTAAATATGTAGAAAACAAAGCATGGAGTGCAGTCAATAGAATAGATGAGCATGGATTTGAAAGAAAGTGTATTGTTTATAAAACAATTGTTGTTGTGATATGTTTTTTTATTGATGCAATCATGTATATTCTACTATATAAATGTAGATATACTTATTACACTTTATTTCTATGTTTGTAGATGGAACATGAAGAAGCGGAACATAAAAAATAAGTGGATCAAGAAATCATTAGGTTAAATAACCAAAGTACAATATCACCTACAAGTGATAAAGAAATGAAGAATGCATGCAACTCGAGTGATGACAATAGTTCAAGTCATGAATGACAATCAATATAATTGAATGTTACTGCAAGTTGTATACTTTGAAATATTTGTATGTGAAAATCAAGGATTTTTTTTATTGTACTCAACATATTGTCCCATTTGCATGAGGATATGTTACCATTAAATATAATAATTACATATTGGTTGCATTTTGATTATTGTGGACCTTTACGTTGTCCATTTTATGTTATTATGGGTCTCTTAATCATATATAATAAAATGTGTTTCTTATTTTATTGCATTGTCTAATGTTGTAAAATGTTGTGTTGTTAATTAATTAATATATGGATGATTTACATTGTTACAAATAATAGAGGTGTAATCCATTGGATAACGCATGCAATCATCATATCAAAACACAATAACACAAATATAAAAATCAATATTATTATAAAAATTTATTTTATTTTGAGATGATTAATTGACAATTTGTTAAAAAACAATTAATTAAAATATATACATATCAGTGAAAATTATATTCTTTTGAACTCACTAAATGACGCATGCTATAAAATAGACACCGATGCATTTTTATGAGTCATATGCACCGATGCCTATTAATTACATTGATGCACAGTGCTAAAAATTGTGAAAAAGCATTGTTACTTTAAACGACATAACGTACAATTATATTTATCATTTCAAAATATTACGGTGCATATGATTACAATATGCATCGGTAATTTAAACATAATATACACAGAAGTAATTTACATACAATATACACACTAGTTCTTAGTAAGAAAGAATGGCGTTGACATCTCAACTCAAATGTTCAAAATTTCACTTCCCTCCTATGCACTTGGTAATATAGGCACCGATGCGTAAAAATTGAACAAGCACTGGTGTACCATAAAAAAAAAGAATGACCCAATGTGTAATATTTATACAAGCACCGATGCAACATATAACAAAAAAAGATAGAACTAGTGCGTAATAATTATACCAGCACCAATGTTTTTTAGGTTTATGTATGCACCAATGCATGTTACATAAACACACATCAGTGTCTGTTACCAATACAAGCACTGGAAAAAAAACCTCCGCTCACCTAATTTTTTTTAGTTATAGGGAGCACTTGTCAAATCCTCTGCTACGAATAAAGGAAGTTGTAGTGGAGAATTTTTTGAAAATTTTGCCCAATCTTGTAATAGTAAAAACCTTACCTACAATGTGTTCTCCTTGTAGTGCAACACTAATACTTGGGTCAATTAATGTGTTGGTCAATGCAGGAAGTGACCCCAGTTATTGCATTGGACCCCCAAATTTTTCTAGGGTCTCCCACAGAAACAAATAGCCCCTAATCTAAGAAAGTAATCCATAGAAATTGAAGAGCACAGTTAGGCCACCAACCTAACAATCACAATACTATTTTCTGATTGTTGGTTTCTTCATAGCTATCTTAGCAAGATCTAGGGCCTCCTCCTCTTCTCCAAGCTTAGTCTCCACCACAAGTAACAATGACTTGGAAAAATGGAGGGAAACAATTCATATAGAAAAAGCCCAATTTTTATTTTTCTTCTGCGGGCTTATAAAAAATTCAATTGACACACCATTTAAATCATTGGATTTATCTTTTCAAGCTCTTCAAAAGGGTGCTTTTAGATTTTTTTTATATTTGACACTTCATCTACAAGCCATTTTTCCAAGAAGGGTTCAAGCTCAACCTTTTTACATCGAATTCCTACCAATTTGTCTACATTACTTAAGCACCATCTTTTTTTTGTAGTTGTGGATTTATGAACAAAAATTCACCATGGATAACCACTTTTTATTAATAGATATGGGTCTCCTCCTGGCCTTGATTCCCTTGGCATTTAGCATAGTTTAACTCCCTTATGTTTGTTGCATTTTCCTGTCACTCCTAAAAAATTGCATGTAGGAACCCCCTCACTTGGGTAGATGGACCAACCCCACCATCTTGTGAATTTCCCATCTACTCAATGATATAGTCCTCCTCACATGGGTACCTTAGAATAGTGTCCCCTATTACCTTTTGGTATCCATCCCGTTGAATCCCCCTAGAGATTGGGAGTCCAAATAGTCCATGCTAGAGTTGAGCCACATGAATTTCTTCTCATCATGTTGACGTCGATACCCTCTGGAATCCCCTATTTATGGTTGGCATTCATTGGATTTTCGCCTATTGCAAGAAAGTTGTTTCATCTATACAGGGAAAATCATTCTTTTTATGCCTCCATTCACACACTCTCATGGAGATTACCATTAATGTACCTCTCATTCATTACCTTCATCTATAGTTTACATTTGCATTACCACAATTTGGTTGTTTTATGGGACATTTAACTCCTTGTTATCCATACATATTCCCATTTGGTTCCCCCCATGCGATTCTAGTTGGATATTGTGTCTCTCGAAACACCAGTTTGATCTATTATATCTTCCATTTGGGTGTTACATATCTTACCTTCTCCTCTTGATCGTCCCTTTGGAAATATCAGGAGGGCCTTATGCTTTCACAATACTTAGGTTAGTCTTTTGGCATCATCATCATGTTCCTTTTGTTTAGAGAATCTTCGATGAGTCACCTTTATGTCCCATGGATTCTGTTCAATTACCTCTTGTGTCCTGATGTAGTTTGTTAGCACCTCTGTGAGTCATACCCATCACATGTTGCCAAAATTTGACCTCCATTTTTCCTCATGGTCCCACCGATATGTTCTTGAACAACCTCATGCCTAGTAATTGACCATTCAGTATGTAATGTTTATAGTCATTGCTAGGTCAACCTTGTATTTATGCTCTGAAGAAGGGAAGTCTTGAGTCCACCTTTCATTACCTTCCCATCCATATTTGGTGTTAGTTTCTATTAGTCACATCATAATTTCTACTTCGGGTTGGTTCCAAGGATTCATCATTTCCTTGGTTACATGTGGGCCTTCCTCTATAAAATTCAACACTTGTATTCTAAGGGTTCACCTTAGAGGATTGTATACCTTGGAATCATATTCACCATTGGTGAGTGTCTCTGACCAAGAAGAGAGAGTCATTAGTTCCCTGTGACTTGGTTGTTTCTTACATGCTTTAATTCATCTCATCTTCGCACAATTTAGAATCATACACTTAACAATTCAATGATCCATTTGATTGTACAAGTTTCTTGGACATGTGCGAAATGCATCAGACCTCATGAGGGGGTTTCCATTTAGGTATTCCCCCACATGTTTCAGTATCAATAATTTCCTCTAGAGATATGACTCCACTTGTTGTACTTTGATTACTAGGGCTAAGGACACCTTTTCCATTTGGGCACCCACAGACTTCCCCCAATAAACATCAACACGTTCATTCTAGGGGTTAGTCCTATGTACACTGGTACTTATCCACCTCCTTGATGGGTACCTTGGACCAAGATGAGAGAGTCATCATTTCTCTATGACTTGGTAGGATATCACGTGCTCGACTCTAGCTCATCATTGCACCATTGATATTCTACATACCCATGATCCAACATCAGATGCAATTCTTTGGATTTGATTGGCTTGGTTCCACCATTCTTAGAGCCCTCAGTTTGAGCTTCCCTTCAATTAGGTCATGTCATATTTTCAAGGCCCCATTCATTTTCAACTGGTCTTCTTAGGTTTCTTTCACCCCCACCCCCCAAAATGGGGGCATCAGTTCTTATGTACTTGGATCAACAAAAATTGTGATGTAAACCTAGGTCTCTCATCTAGACATATGTATATGAGACTAATTATGTCATTGTATTGTACTCTGACCCACTTTTTCTAGCATCATATTATACTTGAGACCTTATCTTGTCTCACAACTATATCCCCTTCATCACGAGCACACCATTGTAACCATTATCATAAGTTATCTTGACGATTATGGGTATGCCTACCTCGTCCCTATTGAGATCATGCAACATAACACCTCGTGGACTTCTTGTTGACTATGACACAAAATCTACCTGTATGGTGAGGTATTAGCTATAAACTAGAAAAATTCATAAGTGATAGTTGTTATAATTTACCAATAAAAAAAATTATCTTTATTTTTTTATATTTTAAGTAGGACTCATGGGGGTGAATTGTACACCATGACCGTTAGTTTTTTTTCCAAATCTCCTCGTGTTTCCTCTCATATACACATGAGTGACAATTATATTTTTAGGGGTAACTTGCAGGGGATTTTCTTGGCTTGAGGATGGTTGAGCCTAATGGTCCTTCTTCATGGATCATGAGGTTGATGAACTTGGTGGTGTCCTTGGCTGCTTTCATAGTGATCACATTCTCCTTGATGTTGATTGTTGATGATGACATCCTCATTTAATGATTAATTTCCTTAGTTGAATGTGAATTTCATTCTTGATGTTTAAATGGTGATAATATCTTACTTGGTGCTAAAAAATAAAGAGGGCTTGATAAAAAAATTAAAAGCATTGATTTTGAATCTTGATCTAAATAAGGATTATGACTGCATAAACTAGGATTTCTTAATATTGAGTTTATTGTAAACAGGTTTTGGTCTCCCGACCAACAACTGGATGTTGAGTTGTGTGAACACATATACTTACACAGTTTTGAGAAATGGGGAGTCTACTCACTTCTTCCAGAGCAGTAGAGGATTAATACAAGGTTGTCCACTTTCACCTCTATTGTTTATTCTAGTGATGGAAGGACTCAGTTTATCACTAAAGAAAGGTCAGGCCGAAGGGAAGTTGATTGGGATCAAGGTTTCCAGACTAATCAATATTCTCCATGTTCTTTTCATTGACGATGTCCTCATAATGTCTAAGGCATCGATTGAAGAGTGGAAGGTGATTGATGGAATTCTAAGTGTAGTTTGCAAAGCGACGAGTCTGGTGCTAAATCTACAAAAATATATGTTTCACTATTTTGGGATTCAATAGGAGGTTATAGACTCTTTTAAGGATATATTCCCATATAACTTTGTAGAATTTTTTTAAGGGTTTAGATACCTTGGCTACTTCCTAAAGTTTGATAACTACAAGGCTGAAGATTAGCGCTAACTAATTTCAAAATTTGAAAAAAGATTAAATCTTTGGTGTAATCGCTGGCTCTCCCTAGTTGTTCATTATGTTGTAATTAAAGATGCTTTTGAGAGCCATCCTGTGTATTGGATGGCCTTGGAAAGTATCTCGACATATGTTCTCAACCGGATCAGACAACTGGTCTTCTCTTTCCTTTGGTCAGGAAACTCAAAAAAAAAACACTTTCATCTCTGCGGTTGGGAGACTATTATAAAAACCAAACAATTTGGAGGGTGGGATTTGAGGAACATCCACCTATTCAATAGGTCATTGTTGGAAAACACTCTCTGGAGAGTTTTGATGAAGAACGACATCTGGAATCGGGTTATCAAAGATAAATATCTCCTCTTATGCTCAGTGACTACTTGGCTTAGATTGACTACAAAAAAATGACCTTGGCTTCTTAGACCTAGAGAAATCTTCTTAATTCTTTACATATTTTGATACATTGGTTAAGATGGAGTCCTGGTTCTGGTCATTCTATTTTAATAGGCAAGGATCTGATTCTGGGTGTGGGTAAAGCCTCCTTTTTTTCACAATAACTCTTATCTTCACTAAATCAAAGAAACATACACTATCTTTACCAGGCTAGTAGAGTTATATGACTCATAACGATTTTCTCCTCCTGGTTAGAAAGTGATGAGCTTGGTCTAGTGGAAGATCAAGCTACATAATGGGAATTATTTCGAAGATCCCTGATTGGATTTGGTGTTCAATTACAAGACATACTAGATCGGTTGAAATGGATTGGGGGTGACAATTCATGCATACTAACAATTAAAAATGTCTATTGTGCCTTAGCCTCAAAACTTTGGCAAAATTATTTTGGTGGTTGGTGGAAGAAATTGTGGACCTGGGATTGCGCCCTCAAAATAAAACTCTTTATTTGGCTATCTGTGGTAAATAAAATGCTTACTTGGGATAATCTGCAATGCAAAGGATGGGATGGGCCCAATATCTGTCATTTGTGCCTAAAGAAGAGAGAGTCTGTTAAGCAGTTGATGGTAAAATGATATTTTACTAAAGAAGTGTGGGAAAGTGTTAAAAGAGATCTAAATTTTACTTCTGTCTGGGAAGGCTCCACAGTGACAGATTGCTTTGAAAGCTGGAATAAACAGGATTTCATGAATCCTTCTTTTCCCACCTTTATCAGCTGGTATGTTTGGTTGGAACACAACAAGGTCATATTAAAAAATGGAAGCCCTATTATTCAATCAATGGTCTGTATATCTCTTGGAAGAGTTGGAAGCCACATTAAAAAGGTGAAAGTACAAGCCATCAGATTCTTAAAGCCCCTACCCAAAGACTACAAGACAACTGTATGGTTCGATGGAGTAGCTCAACTAAATGGTCAACAAAGTGGTGTTGGAGGGGTATTAAGGATAAATGCTCATATGACATACACATGGACTTTTAATTGTGGGCCAGGTTCAAACATTGGGGCAAAATTTTTGAGTGTTTGGGAAACTTTAACACTGAAATATCGGCTATACATCACATAAATACAAGTCTTTGGAGACTCAAGAATAGTCATAGACTAGATAAACAACAAAGACAATAATAAGAAGGGGGATAGATTATCCAAGCAGGATCTTCGAATGCAAGAAGGAAAGATATATTTCAATCACTGGGAAGGTGAAAATGAGGGCCCCACCTTATTCTTAAACCTCTGCTAGCTATCTTTTGGGGAAACTTATCTTCTATTTTTGGTATTTTATGCTCTTTCTGTAGTCATAGATGATGATACTTGACAATTTTTACTGGGGTTGTTGCTATTTTTGTGGATGATGCTTAGGAAGTTGGGGCTTACAAGCCTCACTTGATGCAGCATGTGTGATGACCACCCTCTTCTTATCTTTGTTTTTTCAGTATTGGTTATTGATGTATTTTCTACCTTGAGCACGATGATATAATACAAATATAATGAGAAATTTTCTGTTAAAAAAAATAAATAAGTTGATAAGTAAAAGTGAGATTACTTATTTTTTAACTTTAATTAAAGTATGGGGCACAAACTTGTCACAAGTGGAATATGAATATGAGAGAATATTATAATATTTTCTCCTCTCAACCACTTACCCAATTAACAAATAACAACAAAAGTTTCAAATGTCCACTTAAAGTTTGGAAGTTTCATAAAACTCTTACACAATCTTTATAAACTATAAAATTAATTAACTTTTGAAATGAAAAAATTAATTATAAAATATAAATCTATTAAAAATAATTAAATTATAAGAGAAAAAATTCTAAAATCATAAAAATAATTCTAAAACTCTCTCTCTCTCTAATTTATTTACTTTAGACATAATAATAAAGATAAAGATATGAAGTTTCAATCCTTTCTATTTAGATTTATTTTTATTTAAGAATATTTTAAACTTTCAATAAATATAATATTGTAATGATTTTAAGTTTACAAAATTATATAAAGATAAAGATAAAGATAGGAAGTTTCAATTATTATTATTTAAATTTATTTTTCTGTAATAACATTTTAAATTTTTAATAAATATATTATTGTAATGGTTTTAAGTTTAAGAAAGTATATAATCTTTTACTACAACATTAACATTAAATATTACACTATTACTCTTTTTTTTTTCCAAAAGAAAATTCTTTGGTAAAATTATATTAATAATAATTTTAAAAACATGTTTAGAAATGAGCAAGATGAAACTGATAAGTCAAAACAATATCAGCGTCAAAATTAACATGGTTTTTGGCAGAATAACCTTTTCTCTATCTAAGCATACTTTATCAAGAGGCGATAAAAAAAACATCCGAATACCTCAAAATATAATCTGATTCTAAGAAGAAATCACAAGAGGATTTCTAGTTCTAATAAGTAGGACTGGCATCAGAAAATATCAATCGAAAAAGAAAGTGATAAGGAAAAATTAAAACACATCCACTTGGAAGGAAGGGCCAACCTTTTCTCCATCCTAGGTGTAATAGGATATCCTTCCTTTTGGGGCTGTGAGGGCTTGTTTAGATAGTTGTTCAACATCCCCATTCGCTTCTCGGTAGATATGTTGGAAATGTATGCCTTTAAAGGTGGGAATCAATTCCTTTATTCTACTTTTCCAACCTTCAGTTTTTATTGTTTGGAGTTCCCCTTTCTATTCAAGCCACTCAATGACAACTTTGGAGTCCCCCAAAACATGAATATATTGAAGATCCAATAGATTTTTAATAGTAAGCATAGCCCACGCCCCTAATAACTCGGCTTTTGTGTTTGTTCCATCACCACAGTTAAAAAACCATCGATAAGCTTGTGAGTTTGGGAATTTTATAGATCCCCCTGCTCCACAGTTGGATCCTCCTGCTACCGCAACCCCATCAAAGAAGGTTAATGCATATCCATTCATCCTTAAAATCAAACTCAGTCTTAATCCCTTCTCCTTGCTAACTAGAGGATAAATATTCAGAATATCTAGAATCTTATAAACCATAGCCCAAGCACTGGGGCGCCAGTTGTCAAATAAAGTCTTGTTTATCTCTTTCGAAATAATCCAACAAGTTATAATCGACAGTCTTTTAGAAAAGTTTTTATTCATAACCCATTTGTCCATACTTTCCATGAGAGACTGGTTGTCCCACTGGAAATTAGAATTTAGCAATATAGCAATCTTTTCCCATACCGATCTGGTGAAGATGCACTCAATGAAAATATTCTTTGTATTTTCAGCCATATTTCCACAAAGAAAACATCTTCTCGGTCCATCTTTCCCTTTCCATTGTAAAATGTCCCAGGTTAGTATTTTATTATGAATAGATAGCCAAAAGAAGAGACTTACCTTCAGAGGAAGTCGCCACTTCCAGAAACTTCTTTTCCATCCATTTTTCACCGGTAGAAAATGTGAGGCCATGAGAGCATCGTAAACATTTATGACAGAGAAATCTGTGTTTTTTCCATCACTCGACCACATCAATGCATCTTTCTTAATTGGATTAATAGTTATGCCAGTGTCATTTAAATCCGTTGTAAAATTTTTCCAAGCAAATGCTCGCGGACCTGCCAACTCATTATTATCACTGGTCACCCAAATTGACACTGCCGTGACTGGGTTCCTTGCTATGAATGCATGTGATAGGCAGAAAATACCTTTTTTTATTGATATGGTTAATTAATTCAGGTGGAAGGAGAGATCTTTCTCCCAGGCTGAGAATGCTTTCCTTACCTATCAAGATGTCATGGCCTGCTCATGGATGCCAGCTGATCCAGTGAAGAATAATACGGACTTTGCGTACGAGACTAGACAAAAATCCGGAGGTAGAGTTTGATGAGTGCCTCGGTTGCCTGAGCCGAGTGATGAGTGTAGAATTTTGTACGTATTTATCCACGATTACCCTGTGCTAAAGGCTGTCTCCATTCAGTACCCGCCACAGTGAGGAGGTAATTAGTGCTTTATTAAAAATCAAGAGGTTACTCAAACCCTATCCCTTGAGATTCTTTGGTCTGAATATGACTTCCCACCTACATAAATGAAAGTGATTGTTTTTCGAGATCCCATTCCAAAGAAAATGAAACATCACTCTTCTAATCTGGCTTATAATCGAAATGGGTAATGCTTCCAGTGACATCCAAAAGACCGTCTGGGCCTAAAGAATGACTTTGGCTAAGATGAGTCTACTTCCTAATGACAGCCATCGGTTGTACCAAGTCCCCATCTTCTTTGTTAATTTAGTAATAATCCAGTCCTAGTCACTTGTGCGTTGCGCCCCTGTCTTTAGTTGGTAACCCAAATACTTGAAGCCTCCCGAGAGTGGACTAAAGGTAAAGGGAAGAATATGTTTAAAAGGATCCAATTCAGCCTCCGATAGGCCTTCAAACAACATAATGGTATTTGAAGGGTTTAAGGACAACCCAGATGCTTTGCAAAATAAGTCAATTAATTTTATGATTTCTTGCTATTCTCTTAGACTCTCCTTTGAAAGAATTAATACATCATCCACAAAAAGGAGATGTAGAAGTTTTATAATCCTTGACACTTTTATTCCTGAGACTGTACCTCTTTCAAAACTATTTTCAGCAGTATGCTAAGGCCTTCCATCACTAGGATGAAGAGAAAAGGTGACAATGGGCAGCCTTGATGAATACCCCTTCAACTTCTGAAAAAGTTTGTAGAATCTTCGTTAATTAGCATTGCAAAGGAGGTTGAAGTAGCACACGACATTATCTAGTTAGTCATTTGAAGCTCTGTTCCAATTTTTAGAAGAATCATTCTTAGGAAATCCCTATCAATGCTATCATATGCTTTTTTAAAATCCAGTTTTAAAACGAGGACTTTCAATATATTTTTTTTAATACTGTGCATGCTCTCATGAGTTGTACCTATCGAATATTGAATGTGTCTGCCTTTAAGGAAACCCATCTATTCTAAGGAAAGAGCCTTTGAGAGAAGTGATTTTAGGTGATTAGCGATAATTTTGGATATAATTTTGTAGAAAGGTCAGGCCGAAGGGAAGTTGATTGGGGTCAAGGTTTCCAGACTAATCAAGATTCTCCATCTTCGTTTCATGGACGATATACTCATAATGTCTAAGGCATCGATTGAAGAGTGGAAGGTGATTGATGGAATTCTAAGTGTATTTTGCAAAGTAGAGGGTCTGGTGGTAAATCTACAAAAATCTACATTTCACTATTTTTGGATTCAACGAGAGGTTATAGAATATTTTAAGGATATATTCCTATATAAATTTGTAGTCCTTTCTAAAGGGTTTAGATACCTTGGCTACTTCTTAAAGTCTGATAACTACAAGGCTGAAGATTGGTGCTGACTAATTTCAAAATTTGAAAA
>JASDQU010109163.1:300624-310908 GCA_032191745.1 Picea mariana
ATTTTGCCTATGTGGTTGCAAGAGGTAGTGCAACATCAATAAGACCCAAGGGTTGGAATCCCAGCCCCACCTGAAATGGGTTATGGTCGGTGGAGCTATGGAGAGCCCTGTTGTAGCTATGTTGAACATAGGGAAGACTCTCATCCCATGTATGCGGATTCTTAGAGTTGTACATGCACAGTATGTGCACAATCATTCGATTGATGACCTCTGTCTGACCATCGGTTTGGGGATGGAAAGATGTGGATTTAGTGAGCTTGGTATCCAACAGTGACTAGAGACTTGACCAAAATGTGCTGAGGAACCTGTTGTCTTGATCTGAGGTGATGATCTGTGGTATCCCAAAATGGACCCGCACCCATTCGAAGAAGAGCTTGGCAGTATCTGTCGCTGCGATGCTCTTCTTGGAGGATGTGATAATGGCCATCTTCGAAAACCAATCAACCACCACAAATATACAATCATTGCCATGCTTGGTGGACGTAAGGCCAGGCATGTAATCCATCGAGATGGATTCCCAAAGCCTCTCGGGAGTAGTAAGAGGGGTGTATAAGACTTGCTTCTTGATGGCTGGCTTGGAAATGGTAGAGATAGTGCAAGATTTGATATACTTGCTGACGTCTTGTCGATGTTTTGGCCAGTAAAACTTTTTCTATAGAACGACCATAGTTTTATCCATGCCAAAATGTCCTGCCATTCTACTATAATGAGCCTCCAAAATCATCTTTTCACGCTCACTTGTGGGAAAATAGAGGCGGCCCAGATGGCATAACAATCCATCCTAAATGTGAAAATCGGTGACATTTTCTCCTGTACCCAAGAGATGATAATTGGTGGTGAAGTCAGGGTCACGCTAATAAAGTTTGGGCCACTCAGATGCCTCATGCACACAGGAATGGAGCACTATGGTGAGGGCAGCAACGGGAGGGTGACTGAGGCATTCAACGACACGATTTGTGCTCCCTTTTTTATACTTGATATTGAGATGGAACTGATGTAGGTATGTGGACCATTGTTGGTTTTTAATCGACCCACGGTTCATGTCATTAAGGTTCCAACAAAGCCTCTAACTACCGACCCTCCTGGTAAACCAGAAGGCAATGCAGCAGCCGGAAGGTACTGTGCAGTCTCACCCGAGATAGCTAAAGATGGGTGACTGTAAGAATCAAGTGTTTACAGTCTAGGACAGAGTAGGGGATAAAGGGTTTCTTGATTAAGGCCCTTTTCCGTGAGCTGTTACAGTAATCTACTTGTTCCTAAGAATCGCATGCATATAACACAAAATATAAACAGATTCTCATAACGCATTTGGTTATTCATCAATAATAATCATCTATTGTTGAAAGAAGGTAAAGATATGCAAACATTCAACACATTACATAGATATTACTGTGGTTCACCCCTCCTGGGCTATGTCCATGAAGAATTGTCTCTTGGCTCTTTTATTATAGTAGTTATTGATTTCCTCGGGCCGTGCACTTACAATTCTCCGCAAAAGTGGGTAAGATCTTTATGAGGCAAACCAGATCGCACCAGGATCTACAGCCTGCAGTCTAATCCTCAGATCTACCTTTCCTCATATCTATTCTTACTCAACATCTTATAAAACTCAGTTCATACAATTCAAAACCCTTCACGTACCGTCAACAACGATACTCAGAAAAACTAACATAAATTCAACAATGACAACAACAACTAATAATAGCCAACCTATCTGATACTTTCATATCTATATTTATACATTTCGAGCTCTTCATTCACTTACAAAATATTACCAAAACCCTAACCCTTCTTACCCTAGGTTTTTCTCTCATGTGCGTGTTGTTCTTCTTCCAACTGTCGCTTTCCTCTGTGTATGCTTTCTTGCATTCGCGCGTGCTGATATTTTTCCAGTTGTCACTTCTGTTTCCTGCACGCTTTATTTCCCATGATCATCCCTCTTTCCACTTCGGCCTAGTGCCAATAGGCCCCCAACATTGACATGTGACTTGTCCCGAGTCACCTAATTGCGCTATGCTTCCTCGATCTCCCTAGTGATCGTCTGGAACTTCTCCTGTAATTCCACTGCTTTGGTTAGTGCCTGTGCAGTTTTCTCCCTGATAATATCGACTGTGTGTGCTGCTAATTCTTCGCTTATCAATCCTACACATTCCAGCCGAGTCTGTGCTGACTGTGTTCTAGCTTCTTTTACTTGCTTCAGTACTGCTGCTATCCGTTCATGCAACGGTTCTATTTGAGCCTGACGCTCTTGTTTCTGTGTTTGCGGGGTGAGGAGTTCTGCCTACAACTTCTTTAATTCTGTGTCCCCTTGACCCGTTTGGGAATTGGAATGGTTTTTTGTTGTTGCTTAAATTCTTGGATTGTTGTGTTGATCCTTTCCTCCTCCTAGTCCCATTGTTGGACCTGTGGATCCTCTTCCAGCTTTTTCCAGAGTTGCGTTGCTTTCTCCAGTAAGTCGGTTGCTGTGATGACCTATTTTTCTAGCTCATGTAGTTTCACTATTGCTTCCTTCTTCCTCTGCTCCTTTACTGCTGGTGCAGTGTTTGGTCTAATCTGTCCACGGAGATTCTCGATCTCCTTATGGTATTGATCAATTTCCTATGCAATTTGATCGATCTTTTCTTCTGCTAGTAGTTCCCTTCCTTGCGTAGTAGTTGGAAGTTTTCCAAAAATGTCTTCCACTCTGCGCTCCAACTCATTTCTGTGTTCCTTTGCCTCTTGTGTTTCTGATTTTTCCAGTGCGCAAACTATTTCCAGTGTTTCCTGCTTTTTCGTTGCTTGTTGTAGCTTGACCACAGTTCTATGTGCCCGAGACTGGATCTCATGATGAATGCTAATCTGCAATTGGTATAAGGCCTTTGCTGGCATTCGTGTTAGTACCAATTGGATCTGATCCAAATCCTTTAGTGGTGTTTGTCCCACAATCTCGTCCATTCATAGCATGCTCAGTTTTATGTAAACCGTGGAATGTGGTTTGGGAAGAACTGATTCTCGTTATCCTACCTCCATTCTTTCTATGGTTTGTGTGCTCGATGGATCTATGCCTCGACTGCTACTTGTAATCTAGGCTTCTCCAAATTTCTTCAGGAGTTGCGCCATTTCTGCCAGCTCCTTCTGCAGTTTATCCCTGTAGTGCGCTGCATGGTCAAAGTCCTCTGCGAGGCAATCCTATACCATTCTGACAATCATCTTGCCATCATCTTCTGTGATTGTGTATTATGGTGGTGTTCGTTGTTCCTTTGATTTCTTGCGCGCACCTGTTTCCTGTACCGTTGGTTGCTTAGTTCCCCCTGATTTCTGTGTGATGTGGTTCATCGTGGGTTCCTGTGCTCCCTCAACTAGATTCTAGTGTTCGTTGTTCGACTGATTGGTTTATGTTCTCCCCTTCTGGGTCCCTGGCTGCTCTAAGCCGCCCTCTGTTTGAGTTGGCTTATTTTGGCCTGTTGTTGGTTTCTTGAGTACTGAGACTTTTGGAGGCTGTGTTTCCATCTGCGAAGCCTCTCCTTCGGTTGTTTGTCCCAGCACTGTGCTAGGTATGGTTGGGATCTTCCATTCATCTGGTCAATCGTGGATGATCATTTCGATGTCTCCCTCGGTGACACAGTAGTGCATCTGTAGCCATTGTTTATGTGGGTCATGTCTTGGTTGTATCCACATGGCTTGTCGCCTAGCCCTGAAATTGGTGATGCCCCTAAATTGCGCGATAGCCTCTGATGTTATCCTCCATGCTTGGTGGATTGCTTCCTATATTTCCCGTAGGTAAGCTTCAAATATAATTCCATTTTCCCTCTTGCGCTTCGCCATTGGCGCAGATTTCAGGACACAATATCTCGCTCCTCCTGGTTGTGGTGTGGTGCAGAAGATGACATGGTCCGGTTCTTTCCATCTCATGAAAGAAATGAGAGTAAGTAGCCAAGAGTAGTGAAATTTCGTACCTGCTTCCTGCGCGTCTTTACAGTTGATTTGGAACAAGTTTGAGAGATATGGAGCCCAACTCATGAAGGTGCCTTCTGCGCACTAGGTTGCGACTGCGATAACTCTTGTCGGTACTTCATCTTTATGGTATTTCCTTAGTAGTTTGCATGCTAAGATCTTGGCTCCCAATTGTGTCACGACATCGTTAATTTGCTTGATTATGATTCCCCTCGTTCCCCTGTCAGTGCCATATTTCTTCTTCATTTCCTCTGCTAATGCTTTTTCCTTGGACTTGTTGTCCAATATCAACACGGGATCCATACCTCGAATGGGTAGTCCTGTAATTTGCACAATAAGTTCAATGGTTATGGGGACAGGTCTGTCCAGCCATACATCCTTGCCATGCGTGACTGCTAGTAGTTGCTTGACGCAGGCCGTCGCATATTGGCCTCTGCCAAAGTGTGGTATCTTCAGCAATCTTAAGATTCCAGTTCTGTCTAGTCCAGTTGCCCATTTGCGTGGCTTACTGATAGTGCCTCCGAGAGGTTTTATGACTGTCGTCTCCGTAAAGAATTGTGGTGCAAGCTATGGGTATTTGTTGTCGTCCGCTAGGTCATGGTCGGAAAACTTGAGCTTCCCGACGTGACCCAATAACTGCGAGTCCACCTGTATTCCCTCTGGTGTGCGTGGTAGCACAATCTTGGAAACAGGTTTCTTTCGAGGCAAGCTCGGTATATGAATCCTGTCTTCCAGTTGTGTTGGTTGGTTCGAAGTTCCAGCAGTTTCTGGTTGCTCCTTTGCCATATATTCTTCCCAAGCCTTGCGCATTTCACGAGTCGGGTTGGCCGAAAAGAAGAAGTCTGGGTTGGGTATTTGTGGAACATTTGGTTGGACCTCCTCTTCTGGGTTCTATGTGCCTCTGTTTATTTCCATGGCTTCTTTGGCGTTTTCTGGCTGTCCTTCCTAATGGGTTCCTTTTGCTTGATTCTGAGGCTCCTGTGCCACTGTTGGTGTACCCTCTTTCATGGTTTTTGCTTGGGGCTGTGAGGTCTCTTCCTAGATTGGTGTTGGTTCGACTAGACTGTCCTCTGGCAATGGGATTTCATCAATATCTACGATCTTTGGTGGCTGCTGCTCGTTTTCCTCCCGTGTTCCTCGCAACCTAGTTTGAACCCTAGTTGGTCTGACTGTTTGGCCTAGTTCTGCAAGCTTTGGTGGTGCCATACTCGTGTTTGTCGAACGTTTGCTTGGTTCAACTAGCTCGGGTACTCTCTGCAATCTCACTCTGTTTGTTCGGGCTGCTATTTCTCTTTCTTCGTTCTTCTTTTGCGAATAGACTAATTGTTTATGTTCTCGTGTGTTGTATGGGTGTGCCATGAAGCTTGTTGAGGGCACATCCTACCTTGTGTGATTAATGCACCATAAGTGTGGGTTCAATGCACCCACGATGGTTTCATACCTGCCCTTATGGCTACTTTCCATCGCTAGTTGGCGCATTTAGTGCGACATCCCATCCGTACTTACCTTGCTTTAATTCTGCTTTATGATGTTTTTGTCAGTGTGCTTTTGCTGACTTTCCTTTTCCCGCTTGTTTCCCTTTCTGATATGGCCATTATATTTCCCCTTAGTAGTTCTATGTTTTGTATGCGACTTGTCTGTCCTGCCGCACGCTATTTTTAGGCTCTGTTTTTTTTTTTTAACTACGCGGTGGGTAGTTGACTATCCTTGTATAGCTTTAGTAGGCTCTCGTTGATCATTCCCCTGAGATCTGCGCCTGCTACATCTTTCAACTATACAGCTCCTCCGTCCATAATATTTTTTACCTTGTATGGTCCTAGCCAATGCATTCTCAGCTTCCATGGGTGCTGCAACACTCTGTTGTCATAGAGTAGTACTAGATCTCCTTCCTTGAACATATTTCTCTTGATGTGGCAATCATGCCATGATTTGTCTCTTTCTTTCTGTGCTTGTTGATGGAATCCTGCCAAGATTCAGTCTTCCTCCATTGACAGTAATCGATCCAATCGTTCCTGGACTGCGCCTCGTTCTGTCATTTGTGTGATAGCTGCTACACGTAGACTAGGTATTAGAAATTCTAATGGCACTACTGCTTCTTAACCATAGACCAGTTTGAATGGTGTGTGACCTGTCAAATTTTTCTATGTGGTTCTATATGCCCATAGTATTGTTGGTACCTTGAGATCTCAATCGTCCCTATTGACGTTACATATCTTCATGAGGGCGTTCTCTAGAATTTTGTTGAAGGCTTCTACCGTGCCATTCGCCTGTGGGTGATATGGTGTGCTTTTTTGGTGATGAACTTCAAACTCTTCGAGCATCGCTCGGATGGTGTTGTTGATGAAGTGTATTCCTTGGTCGCTCATCAAAATTCTTGGGCACCCAAATCTAGTAATTACCTATTCGAAAAGAAAGTGAGCAGTTGTCTCTGCAATGCAATATTTTACTAGTGCAGATTCTTCCCATCTCGTTAAGTATTCCATCGCGGTAATAATATATCTCGCCCCTGTTCTATTGGCGGGTGGGTTAATCGGTCCCACAAATTCTATTGCCCATTTGTCAAATGCCTGAAGTGTCACTTGCGATCGTAGTGGCATCCCCTCCCTTATGTTGGGTTTGCCGACCCATTGACAAACATCGCATTGCTGACAATATTCTTTCGAGTCTCTATGTATCGTTGGCCACCATAATCCTGCTCGTAGTACTTTCTGCGCGGTAGATTTTTCTGCATAGTGCCCTCCTGTTATTCCTTCGTGGGCTTCTACAAAAATTCTTGGTTGTTCGTGGTCTAGTACGTATCTTCGTAAGATGTTGTCTGCACCCATTTTGTATAGGTGCCCTGCAATCAGTTGATAGTCGGTTGCACGGAATACCAGGTTCTTCTTCTGTGTGGTGGTATATCCTTGTGGCGAGTACCTGTGCTCAAGTACTGGATGATCTTTGCGAAGTAATCGTCAGCAATCTGTACTGAGAAAAGTTGTGCATCTAGAAAGTTGTCTTCCAGATTCATTGGCTCTTCTCCATTTGTGACCCTCGATAGGTGGTCAGGCCCTGCATTCAGTTTCCCTGGTTTGACTATTACCTCGAAGTCAAATTCTTGAAATAGTAATAACCATCGACATATTCTCCCCCTCAACACTGGCTTGTTAACTAGGTATTTTAGGGCTGAGTGATCTGTAAACATCTTAAAGTGTTTTCCTAATAGGTAATGCCTATATCTATGTAGTGCGTAAACCATAGCTAAGCCTTCTCTTTCCATCGTGTTATAATTCTATTCTGAGTCTAATAATTTTTTTCTTGCGAACTCTATCAGGTGATCCAAGTCTCCTGCTCCTGCTTGCACTAAAATAGATCCAAGTGCTATTGTTGATGCATCTACATGTACATGGAATGTCTTTTCCCATTCTGGAAATACCAATATTGGTGCAGTGACCATCTTTTCCTTCAAAGTATCTAGACCATGTTGGCACTCGTCATTCCATTGGTACTTGGTTTCCTTCCTTAACAGTTTTTCCATAGGCATTGTAATCTGTGCTTAGCCTTTGATGAATTTCTTGTAATACCCCATATGTCCTAACATTGCTCTTAGTTGGCGGACTATTTTTGGTGCTGGTAGGTTAACAATGACTGGGATTTTGGTTGGATCCACTAGTAAACCATGTTTGCATACTATGTGTCCCAGTAGTATCCCAAATGGTATTATAAATATGCATTTCTTGATATTCAGTGATATCTGGCACTGTCTGCATCATTCTAACATCAGGCGTAAAACTTCCACATGGTTTTTTAACAGGCTATAAACCGTCCAATCATCCAGGTATACTTCGAGAAATTGGTGGATGAATTCCTTAAATGTTGCGATGACCACTCTGGAGAATATTGCAGGTGCATTCTTCAGTCTGAATGACATGACTATGTACTGATAAGATCCCTATTCTGTCACAAATGTGGTCTTGTGTCTATCCTCTTGTGCTATCTTAATCTGATGATATCCTGAGAATCCATCGGTGAATGAATAGGCTTCGTGTCCTCCTACGTTCTCGAGTACTTCATCTGTGAATGGTGTGGGGAATGGGTTGTGTAAGCAGGCATCATTCAACTTCCTCAAGTCGATGCATATCCTAATCCCTCTTCCCTATTTCTTGTACTATACTACCATCGGGCTTATCCATTCTGATTCTTCAACTGGTTCGATGATGCCGACCTCGAGCATCCTATCGATCTCATCTTTAAATGTATGTTTGTAGATGGGGTTCAGTCTATATGGTCGTTGTTTAATGGGTCTCACATCAAGTTTGAGTGGTATCTTCATTTCTTCTTATTCTTCGGCTATTCCTTTCATCTCTGTAAAGTTCATGGGAAAAAATTCGTTGTATTCGCGCAACAATTCTGTGATGCTTTCTAGTGTCTGTTCGTCCCAATAGTCTCCAATGTTGGCCATTTTGGGTTGCTCGTCGGTCCCTATGTTAACCTTCTTGATCTTGATTAGCACAGAGATGACCTCTAATTCTAAGGGTGGTCCTTCTACCTCTCTCTCACCTTCGACTTCTTCAATTTGAATATCGCGTGGATCATCTTCATCCAATGCTTCTTCCTGTATATGGTAGCATGACAACAGTTCCTTGACTGTCTGCTTATTCCACTGTTTTACCTCTATGATAGCTTCCACTTCTGAATCTGTAATGAATATGACATCTCTGATCTGTTTCAGGGCTGTGTCTATGTTGGGGTTCTCATGCTCGAATGAGAAAGTGACTGTAAAGTTTAGTTGGAGTGTCGGCCATGTCTGGGTTCCTTTTCGCATTTCCTGGTCTATATACCAATTCATTGATATGCCTTCTAAAGTATGAATGAAGTGGTGAGACCATTCTTCTGGTGGTGTCATTTTCCATAGTGTTTTACACACTTCCAAGTGTTCTATCGGCATTCCTAGTCCATCATATTTTTGTCGATTGTTCCATATATGTTCCATGTCGAACCTTATGTGCAGTAATCGTTTGCATTGGTCCCAATCTGTGATAGTCTCTTTGTGTGCACCCCACCATCTTGTAGGTGTAGCCTTTAGTGATAAATCTAGTGCTAATAGTCTCTGGTTCTCTAATACTTCATCTTCATATTGTGTCAAGAAAGTTTCCAGGTCATTTAGTTCGTGAAAATTGGGCGATTCTCTGATTTTTGTGCCAAGCCATCTTACTGCGCATTCTATTCTTGCACACCTTCTTGTGGGTACTTTGTGTAATCTTTGTTTCCATTTTTCTAACCCAGTGTCTGAGTCTGTCATGCATGAAGTAATTCTCCACCAACTGAGTACCCCGTCTGCAATTGGGTTTATATAATCTACATTGCGCGCAGTTGTTCTGTACAACTGGCCGATTTCGTCTAGATCCAGGCGAGTGGGTTCTATGAACCTATCGCCTTCTGATGGGTCGAGTGGGGCTATAACCCTGTAGTCTCCCGACTCAAATGTCATTTTTCTAGTTTTCAAGTTAATTATGGCCTGGTTGTCGAACGCCCAATCCAGACCAAGTAGTGCTAGGTAAGGTGTTGTGTCGTCTACTATTTCAATGACTTCAAAGTCTTCCTTAGTGCGCACACCATCCAGATCTATGGTTAATCCTTTCAGCCTACCTATTGGTAGGACTCTATGTTGATTTTCTAGCTTTAATTGAACAGTTGAGTATCCCAATGTAGGTTTTCCCATGCATTTCCATGTGGTTTTTGGTAGTACGTTCACCTCAGATCCTAGATACAATATAATATCTCCCATGTTGAAATCCCCAATGTTAGCATTGAGTCTAAATTCTCTACTTGTTCTTCTTCTTTTGTGTAAGTGGTTGACAGTTTTCGGTTCTGGTTTCTGTCCATCCTCACTGCTACATTTCTCTAGGATATTTTTCAATAATTTGTGTAATGATCCCAAGCCATTATGCAAGGATCATCACTTGTTTTGGTGTTTTTTAAACTTTTTTCTGGTTGTGGTATTTTGTCAAACAGTTTGATGATCTATTTGTTTAGATGTGTTTATATGTGTGTATGCAGCAAATAACAAAAAGAGATAACCATGGAACATACCTCAACGATATACAATAAGATAGACAAGCCAAAACATCTCAAATCTTCTTTATTCATAAAATAGAGAAACATACTACAATGAAGATGTCGATCTGGAATGCTCAATAGATGGCCAAGAAGATAGACAATAGATAAGAGCTATTACAAAATGCTCCCGCTAATACAAAAGATGCCTCCAAAGGCTGAATAAGAAATCAAGATCAATACAAGCAGATCTGAATGCCAAACTCTCCAGCTGAAGAATGCCATGCTCCAATAGAAGGCTGAAACCCTCAATAA
>JASDQU010109163.1:313332-331378 GCA_032191745.1 Picea mariana
CCCCCCCCCCCACCTTTCTACCTTTAAGCGGAGGGGGGGGGTCCAGAATTGAAGGTGCATCTCTCTGACAGCTGCAGATCAAAGTGCTCGGATCAACGACGCACAAGCAACCTGGGCATCCTCTGTCATTATGCGATTAACCAACGTGGGCCCCTTCCCTGTCATTTCATCTTTTGTGACCATCCGTTCTCTTCCTGGCCGTGTGATGAGGCTCGCACCCTATTGCCCTTTCCTCATCCTCCGACATCTGTCGCTCCCCCCTCTCCTGGTCCACATGCTCTTTTTCCCATCTCACCATCCATTCATCGCCTGCCATGTGCCCCCGCCTCTCTCCTCATCAGTCTCCCACCACAAGTGCACCCATTATGTCTTGTATCCTACTCCTTCCACTTATCGTCTTCCGCCACATGTCTTCCCCCCGCCACCTCTCTTACACCTCATCACTTCTTTCTTTCCCCTCGCAGTTTTAGCCCCATCATTCCGTTGCTGTGGCCCATCTTTTGCGATGGCCTCCATGTCTATGCACCATATCGCTCAACTAATCTCGGTGGCAGCGCAAAAGGGTCTTCCACGTCGCAGAAGTGCCGAGTTGGTTGGGCCATCCTCAATCCTGATGAAGCAGTTATTGAAGAAGTTGGTGGTGGTTAGACATCACCTCCACCATAATGGGAAAGCCCGGCAATGAATTAAAGGCACGTCGATTCGCCGCTGGAACTGTCAGGAGTTGGATTGCGTCTGACTTAAGTTGCACGATCTTTCAGATGTTGACTGTCAGAAGCCATGCAGATGCAAAGCTTTCAATGCAGTGTCTTGATTCCGTTGTTGTTGTTGTTCTGAGTATATGAAGGCATTTTCGCCATTTTTGTATCTATCGATGGTAGAGCTAAGCTCCCGACTGTGAAGTTTTAACAATCATTCTAGTTCTATGGCTATGTATCTGTGTTTGAGATTTCTTGTTTTATGACAAACAATTCTCCTTTTCCATATGTGTTTTCATCTCATATCAGAGAGTTCATGATCGAATGCTTCGCGTGAATTAGCACAGTTATGTTACCAATAAATGATTTGTTGTTGCATTATTGTTTTCTCTGGTTTCCTACATTTGGGTGTAAGAAGATCTTGCCTCTTGATGCTTTCTTTCACATTCTGTTAGAAATCTGTTGTTTATGACAATCCTCTGCACTTTCCTCAGATAAGTCTTCCCCCTACTCACCCTTATTACAACTCGTTGTTTGGAGTTTATCTAAGACCTCACTCGCCCATGCATGCCTGGCCTAGTTTCTGAGTTGAGATGGTATCGTTCCAAGTTTGCTTCCATTTGATCACCCCTTATAAACAAATCATGACATTAAACTGATGGGTGTCAGGCTCTGCTCCTGCAAGCAATCCAGGAGTGACTTCTGACGCTAACATTTCTGGTGCCGTTGCCGGGGACGAAGTTGAATATTTTCCTCGGATTTGAACGACAAAGATCAACTGATTCTGAAGGTGCATCAGATATCAGAACTTGAGGATTGCTACTGTGCACCTGGAAACTCCATTGTGATGACTCTGCTAGGGAGAACCTGCTCTATCAATTGTGGCTTCGAGAGGCAGACACACGAGGTCTAATCCACACTTTCCTTTAGCTACACCAGAAGCTGACTCAGAAGTAGTGCGTAGAAAGGGAAAGAGCTCTGCAAAATATATCCAGGAGTGACTTCTGACGCTAACACCCGGCACTGTGCTTGGTATGGTTGGGATCTTCCATTCATCCGACCAATCGTGGATGATCATTTCGATGTCTCCCTCGGTGACACAGTAGCGCATCTATAGCAACTGTTTATGTGGGTCATGTCTTGGTTGTATCCACATGGTTGTTCACCTAGCCCAGAAATTGGTGATGCCCCTGAATTGCGCGACAGCCTCTGGTGTTATCCTCCATGCTTGGTGGATTGCTTCTTGTATTTCTCATAGGTAAGCTTCAAGTATAATTCCATTTTCCCTCTTGTTCTTAGCCAGTGGTGCAGATTTCAGGACACGATATCTCGCTCCTCCTGGTTGTGGTGTGGTGCAGAAGATGATGTGGTCCAGTTCTTTCCATCCCATGAAAGCAATGAGAGTAAGTAGCCAAGAGTAGTGAAATTATGTACCTACTTCCTACGCATCTTTACAGTCGATTTTGAATAGGTTTGAGAGATATGGCGCCCAGCTCATGAAGGTGACTTCTATGCATTGGGCTGCGATTGTGATAACTCCTGCCGATACTTCATCTTTATGACATTTCCTTAGTAGTTTGCATGCTAAGATCTTAGCTCCCAGTTGTGTCATGGCATCATTAATTCTCTTGATTATGATGCCCCTCATTCCCTTGTCAGTGCCATATTTCTTCTTCATTTCCTTTTCTAATGCTTTTTCCTTGGACTTGACGTCCATTATTAGCACAGGATTCATACCTCGGATGGGTAGTCCTATAATTTGCACAATAAGTTCAATGGTTATGGGGACGGGTCTGTCCAGCCATACATCCCCGCCATGCGTGACTGCTAATAGTTGCTTGACGCTAGTCGTCGCATATTGGCCTCTGCCAGAGTGTGGTATCTTCAGCAATCCTAAGTTTCCAGTTCTGTCCAGTCCAACTGCCCATTTGCGTGGCTTATTGATAGTGCCTCTGAGAGGGTTTACGACTATCATCTTTGTAAAGACTTGCGATGCAAGCTATGGGTATTTGTTGTCGTCCTCTACGTCATGGTCATAAAACTTGAGCTTCCCGATGTGACCCAATAGCTGCGGGTCCACTTGTATTCCCTTTGGTGTGCGCATTAGCACAATATCAATAGCGGGTTTCTTCCGAGGCAAGCTCAATATCTGAATCCTATCTTTCGACTGTGTTGACTGGTTTGAAGTTCTAGTAGTTTCCGGTTGCTCCTTTTCCATATATTCTTTCCAAGCCTTGCGCATTTCACCATTCGGGTTGGCAGAAAAGAAGAACTCTAGGTTGGGTATTTGTGGAACATCTGGTTGGACCTCTTCTTCTAGTTTCTGTGTGCCTTTGTTTATTTCCATGGTTGCTTCAGCGTTTTATGGATGTCCTTCCCGATGGGTTCCTTCTGCTTGATTTTGAGGCTCCTATGCCACTTCCGACGTATCCTCTTTCATGGTTTCTTCTTGGGGCTGTGATGTCTCTTCTTGGATCGGTGCTGGTTCGACTGGAATGTCCTTCGGCAATGGGATTTCGTCAATATCTATGATCTCTGGTGGTTGGTGCTCATTTTTCTCTCGTGTTCCTCGTGACCTAGTTTGAACCATAGTTGGTCT
Source organism: Picea mariana (assembly GCA_032191745.1). NCBI lineage: Eukaryota > Viridiplantae > Streptophyta > Pinopsida > Pinales > Pinaceae > Picea > Picea mariana. Next base: position 316,630 of record JASDQU010109163.1, read on the forward strand.
GATTGTTTGGCCTGGTTCTGTGAGCTTTGGTGGTGCCATACTAGTGTCTGTCGGATGTTTTCTTGGTTCAACTAGCTCGGGTACTCTATGCAATCTCACTCTATTCGTTTGGGCTGCTATTTCTCTTTCTCCGTTCTTCTTTTGCAAATAGACTAACTATTTTTGTGCTCGTGTGCTGTATGGGTGTGCCATGAAGCTTGTTGAGGATGCCTCCTACCTTGTGTGATTAATGCACCATAAGTGTGGGTTCAATGCACCCGTGACATTTTTGAACCTTCCCTTATGGCTATTTTATGTCGCTAGTTGGTGCGTTTAGTGTGACATCCCATCCATCCTTACCTTGCTTTAATTCTGCTTTATGTTGTCCTATCAGTGTGCTTTTGATGACTTTCCTTTTCCCGCTTGTTTCCCTTTCTGATATGGTCATTTTCTTTCCCCTTAGTAGTTTTGTGTTCCATATGCGACTTGTCCTTCCTGCCGCGCACTATTTTTAGGCTCTTTTTTTTTTAACTGCGCGATGTAGTGCACGGTGGGTAGTTGACTATCCTTGTATAGATTCAGTCGGCTCCCATTGATCATTCCCCTGAGGTCTACGCCTTCTAGATATTTCAAATGTACAGCTTCTCCATATGTAACATTTTTTACCTCGTATGGTCCTAGCCAATGCAATCTCAACTTCCCTGGGTGTTGTAGCGCTTTGCTGTCATAGAGAAGTACTAGATCTCCTTCCTTGAACATCTTTCTCTTGATGTGGCGGTCGTGCCAAGATTTGTCTCTTTCTTTTTGTACTTGTTGATGGAATCCTGCCAAGATTCGGTCTTCCTCCATTGACAGTAATTTATCCAATCATTCCTGGACTGCACCTCGTTCTGTCATTTGTGTGATAGCTGCTACAAGTAGACTAGGTATTAGAAATTCTAATGGCACTACTACTTCTTGACCATAGACCATTTTGAATGGTGTGTGACCTATCAACTTTTTGCATGTGGTTCTATACACCCATACTACTGTTGGTACCTTGAGATCCCAATCATCCCTGTTGACATTACATATCTTCATGAGGGTGTTCTCTAGAATTTTGTTGAAGGCTTATATCGTGCCATTCGCTTGTGGGTGATACGGTGTTCTTGTTTCGTGATGAACTTCAAACTCTTTGAGCATCTCTCGGATGGTGTTGTTGATGAAGTGTGTTCCTTGGTCTCTCATCAAAATTCTTGGGCACCCAAATCTAGTAATTACCTATTCAAAAAGAAAGTGGGCAGTTGTCTCTGTGCTGCAATATTTTACTGGTGCGGCTTCCGCCCATCTCGTTAAGTATTCCATCATGGTAATAATATATCTCACCCATGTTCTCTTGGTGGGTAGGTTAATGGGTCCCACAAAGTCTATTGCCCATTTTTCAAATGCTTGAAGTGTCACTTGCGGTCCTAGTGGCATCTCGTCCCTTCTGTTGGGTTTGTCGACCCGTTGACAGACATCGCATTACTGACAATATTCTTTCGAGTCTCTATGTATCGTTGGCCACCATAATCCTACGCGTAGTACTTTCTACGTTGTATCTTTTCTTGCATAGTGCCCTCCTTCTATTCCTTCATGGGCTTCTGCTAAAATTATTGGTCATTCGTGGTCTAGTATGTATCTTCATAAGATGATGTCTGTGCCCATTTTGTATAGGTGCCCTACAATCTATTGATAGTCGGTTGCGTAGACTACTAGGTTCTTCTTCTGCGCAGTGGTATATCCTTGCAGTGCAGTACCTGTGGTCAAGTACTGGATGATCTCTGCAAAGTAATCGTCAACAATCTGTACTAAGAAAAGTTGTGCATCTGGAAAGTTGTCTTCTAGATTCGTTGGTTCTTCTCCATTTGTGACCCTCGATAGGTGGTCAGGCCCTGCATTCAGTTTCCCTGGTTTGACTATTACCTCGAAGTCAAATTCTTGAAATAGTAGTAACCATCAATAGATTTCCCCCCCTAACACTGGCTTGTTAACTAGGTATTTCAGGGCTGAGTGATCTGTAAACATCTTAAAGTGTTTTCCCAATAGGTAATGCATGTATTTCTGTAGTGCGTAAACCATAGCTAAGCCTTTTCTTTCTGTCGTGTTATAATTTTGTTCTAAGTTTGATAATTTCCTTCTTGCGAACGCTATCGGGTGATCCAAGTCTCCTGCTCTTGGTTGTGCTAAAATAGCTCCAAGTGCTATTGCTAATGCATCTACATGTACATGGAATGTCTTTTCTCAGTCTGGAAATACCAATATTGGTGCGGTGACCATCTTTTCCTTCAAAGTATCCAGGCTGTGTTGGCACTTGTCGTTCCATTGGTACTTGGTTTCCTTCCTTAGCATTTTTTCCATAGGCACTGTAATCTGCGCTTAGCCTTTGATGAATTTCCTGTAATACCCCGTATGTCCTAATGTTTCTCTTGGTGGACTGTTTTTGGTGCTGGTAGGTTAACAATGACTGCAATTTTGGTTGGATGAACTAGTAAACCATGTTTGCATACTATGGGTCTCACATCAGGTTTGAGTGGTATCTTCATTTCTCCTAATCCTCTGGCTATTCCTTTCATCTCTGTAAAGGTCATGGGAAAAAGGTCATTGTATTTGCGAAACAATTTTGTGATGCTTTCTAGTGTCTGTTCATCCCAATAGTCTCCAATGCTGGCCATTTTGGGTTGCTCGTCGGTTCATATGTTAACCTTATTGATCTTGATTGGTGCAGAGATGACCTCTAATTCAAAGGGTGGTCCTTCTACCTCTCTCTCACCTTCGACTTCTTCGATCTGAATATTGTGCGAATCATCTTCATCTCATGCTTCTTCCTATATATGGCAGCATGACAACAGTTCCTTGACTGTCTGCTTATTCTGTTGTTTTACCTTTGTGATAGTTTCCACTTCTGAATCTATAATGAATATGAAATCTCTGATCCATTTCAGGGCTGTGTCTATGTTAGGCTTCTCATGCTCGAATGAGAAAGTGACTGTAAAGTTTTGTTGGAGTGTAGCCCATGTCTGGGTTCCTTTTCACATTTCCTGGTCTATATACTAATTCGCTAGTATGCCTTCTAAAGTATGAATGAAGTGGTGAGACCATTCTTTTGGTGGTGTCATTTTCCATAGTGTTTTACATGCTTCCAAGTGTTCTGTCGACATTCCTAGTCCATCATATTTTTGTTGATTGTCCCATATCTGTGCTGCGTCGAACCTTATGCAAAGTAATCATTTGCATTGGTACCAATCTATGATATTCTCTTTGTGTGCACCCCAACATCTTGCGGGTGTAGCCTTTAGTGCTAATAGTCTCTGGTTCTCTAATACTTTGTCTTCACATTGTGTCAAGAAATTTTCCAGGTCATTTAGTCCGTGAAAACAAGGCGGTTCCCTGATTTCTGTACCAAGCCATCTTACTGCGTAGTCTATTCTTGCACACCTTCTTGTGGATACTTCGTGTAATGTTTGCTACCAGTTTTCTAACCCAGTGTCTGAGTCTGTCATGCATGAAGTAATGCTCCACCAACTGAGTACCCCACCTGCATTTGGGTTTATATAATCTGCATCGCGCGCAGTTGTTTTGTACAACTGGCCGATTTTGTCTAGATCCAGTCAAGTGGGTTCTATGAACCTCTCACCTTATAATGGGTCAAGTGGGGCTATAACCCTGTAGTCTCCCGACTCAAATGTCATTTTTCTTTTTTTCAAGTTAATTATGGCTTGGTTGTCGAACGCCCAATCTAGACCAAGTAGCGTTGGGTAAGGTGTTGTGCCGTCTACTATTTCGATGACTTCAAAGTTTGCCTTAGTGTGCACATCATCCAGATATATGGTTACTCCTTTCAGTCTACCTATTGGTAGGACTCTATGTTGATTTGCTATCTTTAATTGAACAGTTGAGTATCCCAGTGTAGGTTCTCCCATGCATTTCCATGTGGTTTTTGGTAGTACATTCACCTCATATCCTAGATCTAATATAATATCTCCCATGTTGAAATCCCCAATGTTAGCATTGAATCTAAATTCTCTACTTGTTCTTCTTCTTGTGTGTAAGTGGTTGACAGTTTTCAGTTCTAGTTTCTGTCCATCCTCATTGCTACATTTCTCTAGGATATTTTGCAATACTTTGATAGATGAAGGATCACTTAACATTTTGATGCTTGATTGCAAAAAGTATTTGATAGTACTTAATTGTTATTTAGGTTGTATTCTATTGGTATGGTTCAGTGATGGCGGCATGTCATATTCCGGAGCTTCCTTGTTCTATTGTGCAGTCAACGCTATATCCTCCTTCTGGAATTCTTGTCGGGCTTCTATAAAGGTCTCCTTTTCCTTTTGCACGTTGAACTGCTTCTTGGGGTCAGGGTTCTTCTTTGCCCATTGGTTCTGTGCTAGGTCCTATCGAGCTGCATCATTTCCTATTTTCGTTCCTCCCCGAGTGACTATGTTGATGTTTCGTCTGTCATCTCTTGCTTCAACGAAAATCCACTGAATGTTCTGGTTATTTTGATTCCTTTTTTCCTGGATCTTTACGAGTAGTGTTGGACATTCCTCTGTATCATGGTCTGAAGCGTGACAATACATACAAGTCGCTGGTGGTAGTGGGCACTTCCATCCATAATGTCCTGGTTGCTGGAAATTGTGACATGTGACTGGTCCTCTCCCACGTCCGAAACCTCCTCTAGCTTGTCCTACTCCTCTATAGGTTGCGCAATCCCCTCGTGGCACGTTATATTGTGGTCCCTGATTATACTGCGTGGTATTGTACTGGGGCTGTGCTGGGTTGTACTGCGGCTGTGCGTTATTATAAGGTTGTTGTGTAGTATTATACTTCTACTACGCAATGTTGTATGGTGCTGGGGCTTGAGTGAACTATGGTGTTTCCTACCCAGTCATCATTTCTGCCTGTACCATGTATGCGTCTGAGGTCCTTTCCCGCATTAGCTCCATAGTTCTACAGTCTTTGTCATCATGGCTGACTGACTTGTAAAATGTGCAGTATGAGTTCATTGGGACTATTTGGTATTTCTGCATCATCGTGCAATGGTAAGGGTCATGACCCATTTTTTTGCATATTTCGCACCAGAATCCCCCCTGTGGTAGTGGGTTCGTCCACCCTATTTCCATATACCGCGCGAACATCAGACATTCATTTTTGTGGTGTCCTTATGTCCTGCATGTGGTACACCAAATGGCTTCTTGTTTGTCCTTGTTCTTATTTTGGTTCAGCTGAAATGTTAAGTTCTTCAGATCCTCTTTTAGTTCTTCGATATCCAGGTCCGTCTGCTGGTATTGATTTTCTTCCAATTCCAAGGCTGCCTGCAGAGCCTCTCCTTGTGTCTGAAAATTCTATTGTCGTAGTGGATATTTCAAGTGTGGGAGTAGTGAGTTGACAAATAGTTTCCGATGTTGCATCTCGGTCATAAGATATTTTAACTTCCCTTTTAATCGCTTGAATCTTTGATCAATCTCCCATATCGATTCTCCTGGCTTTTGTCTTATCTCGATCATCTTGTTCATATACTAATCCTCTCAGCTCAGATTCTGGAACTCATTAATTAGTAGTTTCTTAATGTCATCCGGTGTCCTTGCTGTCCCAGGAGCACTATTTGTGTCTAGACTCATGTACCAGTCTAGTGTGTGGTCCCTTAGCATGATAGCTAGTTGCGTGAGTTCGGTGGATTCATCAGTGATCTTCTTTGCTTCCCAGATCTTGGTGCAAGTGAATATATGCTTCTCAAGGTCTTCCGTTGCTTCTCCTCGAAAATATGGTAATTTGATAGTAGGGTCGTGTCCTTCCATTCTGAGTACTGAACTACTGCCTCCTCCGCGTGGTGTGGATACTTGACTAAGATTACCTCAACTGGCTCCTCCAGTTGTCGCTCCTTTTCTATATGTTCTTCTTTCTATCGGACTTCCTCTGAACTTTGGTTGCCTAAATGGTGGTGTTTTGTGGTGTATTGGTCGCACATGGGTTTATGGGTTCCACACTGACATTGATATGAAAGGGGTGGTTGTCTTCTCCTCCCATTCTTGGGCCTCTTGTCTTCCTCTCATAGGTGGCGCGCAGGATTTCCTCAATCTGCTCCATAGCCCAGAGATCCTCTACCTCTTCCTCATCGCTTGCCAAGACCTCCCTCTTGGCTACAACTCTCTTCTTGGTGTTTATCTTATATCGGTAGGGTGCTCCACTACGCGTCATTCCTGATGACGCCAAGATCCACTTGAGTTGGTTATCATCCATCGAGATTAGGTCCAAGGGTTCCGCTTCCTTATTCTCTTTATCCTGCCCTCCTTCTATCCTCCTCTTTCTGTCAGTGCTTTCCCCCTTCCCCCATGCATGCAGGGAAGTCTAAGTGTCTGATTCCATTGTCATTACCCCTTTGTTATATAGCAGTATCTTGATAGAAGTATACAGGGATCTGTTAGCAACAATTTTGGTGTCGGGACACGAAGATACACAGGTCTGCAGGATTGCCCGGGAAGCACCCAAGCGCAGCATGAAGGAGCCTCTTTTCAGTTACAATTCGAGCGAATGGGTGAAGTTTTACTGACATCCACTGATATCCACCTATAAAGCTGATCAATGGTCGTCAGGATTTCGGGGCTGCCAAGTTGCCCCAGGATTAATACAAGAAATAGCTCTAATAATCCAAAACAAACCTGGGTCGTCCGATCCATTGGGACAGGTGCCTTCCAGTCAACGTATCGGGGATTGTAGTTTCGGGAAACAAGGAGCCTCCCATTCATTGCAGTTGAAATCGCCGATCAGTGAAATGTCGAAAGCGCCTTTGGAGCTGAGCCCACGGTCCTAGCACCAAGTCACTTCAAGTGAGCCTGTAAACGAGGGAAGCTCCCTTTTAAATATCGAATTCCCCCTCGTCCATTCATCCTAAGGACGTGTGGCGCGAGATCTGGCCGCGTCGACGTTTTGGCATTCGGGAGTTCATGGGGTGAAGGTTTTATGACTTTGAACATCGCGAAACCCTGAACCCCGACAGCGCCGAAAGCGCTGAAACTGGGGCCCGTGATATCATGAAGCATTTTCAGCTGTCCATCTACAGGGAACACCTGGCAGCAAATTGGGGCATCTCGGCGTTTCGCCCATCACGACTCTAAGATGCAAAGAGCAGCTTCGTTATATCTCGATGTGCGAAGTGCCAGGAGAGTCCCGAACCCGGGCCCACGGTCTCGATGGGAGAGTTGAGAGCCATCAGATCTAGAAGGATGCATGGTGCCAGATTAAGCCTTCTCGGCATATCACTCATTGTGGTTTCGACCAGCAAGGATCAACCCCTTCATATTCGCGAACGCTGACAGCGCATGGTCACAACCCATGGTCACTTGGGGAGAGGAAGGAGTTGTGTAAAAAGGCCAAAGGCACCGATTTCAGTTACATAAGGGACCATCGCGATCTCTAGGTGCCATCGGACCTGATCTCAGTACTGTTTCTAGCATTGAAATAAATGAGGGCAAGAGCGGGTGGTTGAAACCTCCTTTCATTCATTAAGTGAGGAGAATGGAGGGTCTGGAAAGCTGCCTGCTTGCAGAGGTCCTGTGTATTGATTTTCTCAAAGAAGCCATGCCGAAGTCCTCAACTTGACACAGAAGTCTGTGCACACTAGCCGAGCACTTAATGGCTCAGCTACCCTCCTTACAGGAGCCATGCGTAATTAAGGTGGCACTTAAAGAAAGATATTGGTATGAGTTTGACTGAAGGGACACCAAGCCTTGGGTGACTGGACACACCTCTGTGAGGTGAATTTTCCTGAGTATATAGACTCAGTCTTTGTATTTTGTAAGTATCGATGGTTGAGAAAATCTCCCGATTGTAAAGTTTTGATGAAGCGCTGGTCGCTCTGGTTTATGTACAAGGCATTTGAGATTTCTTACTTTATGGATGTCAGCTTCCCTTCCATTTCTTTGTTTACTATGTTAGAACAACTCAGAATTGGAGGATCCAGTCGAGTTGTGGCTGTTATAGGATGATGTAGGTTGGATCACTGTAATAGTCACATTGTTTCTAATCAGTTCTTGTGATGTTCTCAGCACTGAAACGACTTGGAATTGAAGGATTTAGTCGAGTCACCCCTCATCTCTTTGAAACTCTGGACCAAGAGGATCTTGGCTTCTGAGTTTTTCTTCTTCAAGCTTCCAAAGGCCTGTTGCCCGAGGCAGTCTTGCTCACCCTTCTCACAAGTCTTCCATCTACCACCCTTTAATCAACTTACTGACGGAAGTTGGATCAAACCTCCCTTTCTTTCTACATACCAGGCCCAGTTTCCCGAGTTAAAGATATATTATCTTGAGTCTTCACCCATCTGATCACCCCATTAAACAAATCGTGACATAAAACTGATGGGCGTTGGGCTCTGCTCCTGCAAGCAATCCAGGAGTAACTTCTGACGCTAACATTTCTGGCGTCGTTGCCGTAGATGAAGTTGAATATTTTCCCCGGGATTGAATGACAACGATTAACTGATTCTGAAGGTGCATCAGATATCGAAATTATCAAGATTGTTGCTGTGCACCTAGCGACTCCATTGTGACAACCCCACTGGGGTGAACCTGCCATATTAATTGTGTCTTTCAGAGGCAGGCATACGCGGTCTCATCCACAGTTGCCTCTAGATATGCATGAAACAGATCCAGAAGCGGTGCTTAGAAAGGGAAATGCCTCTGAAGAAGAAGCATCCACCACCGAACCAGGTAATCCACCATATCCTCCTGTGGGAACTCCTTTTTCTCCTCCTCGGTTTCTTGATAGACCTGTTTTTGAAGTTTCCCGTTTCCTAAATTTTGGGAGTGTTCCTCTCCTGGTCTGGGACCGGAGGGACAAAACCTTGTCACTCCCCTCTCCCCTAAAACAGTACCTTGGCATAGACTTGGGACCACAGAAGATTTCCCCACTCCTATCTTTACCACTCCTGCACAAAGAAAAACACCTATTGACTTGAGCTCGTTAGCTTTCTCCTTAAATCCTCTCTTGTTTCCCACTCCACTTCGAGACTCATTCCCGGTAGCCCCCTCGCGAACTCCTTCTCCTCCCAGTTCTCCTCCACCTAATATTCCTATGGCTAGTGCAAATCCCCCTCTGAATAGAATGGACACCATAGTCGCTGCTAGATATGCTCCCTTAGTCCTACCCCATCCTATGAATCCTCTCCCTGCTGGAGACTACTTGAAGTATATGCCCAAGTTCACTGGGGAAGGAGACATAAATACCGAAGAGCACCTGGATGCTTTCTACAATTATGCAGACAACCTCAACATTGAAAATGAAGATGTCTAGATGAGAGTCTTTGTCTAGAGCCTGGATGGCAAAGTGAGGAAATGGTTCAGAGAACTAGCTCCAGGGTCTATTGCTGGGATTGAAGCTCTAGATAGTGCTTTCCTGAGGCAGTGGGGTGATAGGAAGGATTTCATGTATTACATGACAGAGTTTGGGTCTTTAAAGAAGATGGATGGAGAGTCTGTCTCTGACTTCTCCAAAAGATTCAATAATATGTATAATAAAATCCCTGCCGAAATAAAGCCTTCAGAAGCCTCGGCCAAAATTTCTTATGCTAGTGCGTTTGGCCTCGATTTTTGCCTGTTATTGAGAGAAAGAAGAGCCACCTCCTTATCTCAAATGCAAGATGTGGCCATAGAAGTGGAATCTAATGTATTAGCAGCTGATAGACTGAGAAGCAAGACCAACGCAGATAGAAGAAAGGGAAGATCGAAAGCCTCGACTTCTGGCCCATCGATGCCCCACCCTCAAGTGGATGAACTGACCAGGATGGTGAAGTCTCTGTCTGCAGAGATGGAGAGAATGAAAGTGGAAGGGAGGCAAGCATACAAAGGCCCCCCAAATGCCGAAAGGGGAGGAGGTTTCAGGAGGCCAAACAATATTAATTCCTCGACTATGCAGAGGGAGAAGGGAAGAGACAGAGAAGACCAGAAGATTCAGGCCCCTTTTCAAAATAATTTTGTGGCCGAGGGAGAAGAAGGGGAAACAAAGGAGCTAGATCCTGAAATCCATTGCTTTGGGGACACTCCTCCTTTTCCTCATCTCACTCAATCATCATATGAGGAGTATCTCATGGATAGTGAGCTAAATGAACTGAGTAAGGGAAACAAGGCTAGTAGCTGCCAAGGCAGGTATGACCTGAGGTCCCAGAATAAGGAAGTAGCACATGATGCCCCTGAGCATCTCACTAGAATAGAAAATCCTTCTAATGAAGCAGCAGACATTCACAGAGGTAAGAATACCCAATCCCTCTCTCCCATTATCCAGAGCCATGCTCCTAAAATAAGAGAAATCCTGAAGCTCTCATCTTCTTTTAATTTCGAGAATGAAATTCAAAAAATCAGAATCCCTGTGCCCTTGATAGAATTGATTAAACATGAAGCATTCAACAAACACTTCTTTGAGATTTTACAGTCTGAGGTCTCAAGCCTTCCCACAGACTCCATCAATTTGCAAGATGAAAAGCCTACATTTATCCTAGGTCCTATGGTAGAAGACAGGAATGACTCATCCCCTCCCTTCTACACTTCCTTGAACATACATGACAAGGTATTGCACAATTTCTTGATGGACTCGAGGGCTTCTCACAACCTCATGCCCAAAAATGTCATGGAAGAGTTAGGACTAGAAGTCACCCGAGCCTATCATGACTTCTATTCCTTTGACTCCAGGAAAGTTCAGTGTCTAGGAGTTATCAAAGACCTGGTTGTGACCTTGTTTCAACTGCCCATGAAAAGTGTGGTCATGGATATTGTAGTGGCCGATGTCCCCCCCAATTTCGGTATGTTGTTATCAAGATCTTGGATAAAAAGACTGGGGGGAACCTTGCAGATGGACCTCACATACGCTACTATCCCAGTGTTTGGAGGGGAGCATAGAAGACTATACAGGGAAGCCCAATTAGCCTATATAATCAATGATGAGGCCAACCCTACCAATCATCCCATCTTTTCCTTGGACACTGATTTAGGCTCCATTTTACTACAACTCACCCATGCCCCCGAGCCTCCTCTCAAAATCAGAAAGCAACCCACCATTTCCCCTAAATTTCCTCCCTCCATTACCCCCGTCTGGAAAATGTTCTTTGATGGAGCCTCTTCCAGGGAAGGTGCGGGTGCTGGGGTGTTTTTTGTATCACCTCCTCAGGAAACCATATCTCTGTCTTACAAGTTAGAATTTGAAGCTACCAACAATGTGGTAGAGTATGAATCTCTTGTCCCGGGGTTAAGAGCCACAAGGGAAATGGGAATTCAGGAGGTAGCAGTGTTCGGAGATGCAGAGTTGGTGGTCCAATAGGTCAGAAACACCTATCAAGCTAAGCATCCTCGACTCAGAAGCTACAGAAATGAGGTGTGGGACCTAGTGGACAGTTTCTTCTTAGCATTTAACATTTCTTTCATCCCAAGGGAGGAGAACACGATGGCAAATTTCTTGGCTACATCAGCAAGTAATTTCAAAGTACCCTCACTGCCTAAGTGCATATATGATGTAGAAGTGAAATACAGGCCCTCCATACCTGACAACATCAAACATTGGAAGGTATTCGAGAATGATCTCAAGTTCAAAAAGTTCTTGGAAACTGTCGAAGAATTTTCAGAGATGCATATCGACCAAGACTCTGTCTCTGAACAAAAGCTTGATGGGGGTAATTTTCTGAATAAGATTGTAGAGTGTAACATTGTGCAGCTGCCCAGCAATCATATTCCAAGGGGACTGGTTCCTTTGGAAAGGATTTTTGATAGAAATGATATGTCATTAAAAGGAGAGACCTCAGAGGATGACACTGGTACTATTCAGTGCAACATTGGGACTGAGAGTGATCCCAAGTTCATCAGATTGTCAAGAAGTCTGACAAAGGAGAAGAGGTCTGAATACATTGGACTTTTGAGGGAATTTGCTGATGTTTTCGCCCAGACCTATGAGGACCTCAAAACCTATGACACCTCTGTCATCAAGCATAAAATCCCATTAAAAGAGGAGGCAAAGCCATTTAGGCAGAAGTTGAGAAAGATCAATCCTATGCTGCTGCCTATCATGGAGAGGGAAGTGAAGAAGCTGCTTCAATCTTAGATCATTGTACCACTGAGATATTCAGAGTGGGTGGCCAACTTTGTGCCAGTAAGGAAAAAGAATGGAGAGATCCGACTCTGTGTAGACTTCAGAAACCTGAACAGAAGCTCACAAAAGGATAACTACCCCTTGCCAAAGATGGAACATATACTGCAGAGGGTAACAGGAGCTTCCAGGATGTCCATGATAGATGGTTTCTCTAGTTACAATCAAGTCCCTATTCTACCTGAAGACAGGGAAAAGACAGCATTCACCACTCCATGGGGCACATTCATGTATGTTAAGATGTCGTTTGGATTAATGAATGTAGGGGCAATGTTCCATTGTGCCATGGACATAGCTTTCACGGGGAAAAGGATAAATTTGTGGTCATGTATCTGGACGACATCACAGTGTTTTCAAAATCTGATAAGGAACATCGTCGCCATCTCACGAAGGTTTTCTTGAAATGCAGAAAGATTGGCATTTCATTAAACCCCAAGAAATCTTGGTTCGCCATGCAGAAAGCAAAGTTACTAGGCCACATAGTATCAGCGGAAGGAGTCAGAATTGACCCCAGCAGAGTTGAGGTGATACAAGCCTTATCGATCCCGAGGTCCAAGAAGGAGGTCCAATCTTTCCTCGGTAAAATTAATTTTCTGAGGAGGTAAATCTTATGAAAACCATGTTGAAGGAAGGAAATGAAGTAAGGTGGACCCCTCAATCATGACATTCCTTTGAGAAAATCAAGAAGGCCCTGACTAAAGCTCTTGTGCTTATCAGTCCCGACTACTCGAAGGATTTCCTTATTTTCTCCTTTGCCTCACCTGACACGGTGGATGTTGTTCTATTACAGACAAACAACATTGGGCTAGAGCAGCCTATTGCTTATTTCATCCGAGCATTGAGGGATGTCGAAGTCATGTATGACACTATGGAGAAGTAGGCCTATGCTCTAGTAAAAGCTCTCAAAGATTTTAGAACTTACGTCCTGCAGTGAAATATCATCGCCTATGTCCCCTCGGCTGTTGCTAAAGACATTCTTATTCATCCTGACATAGACGGGAGAAGAAGTAAATGGATAGCCAAAATCCTAGAATTCGATCTGGAAATAAGGCCCACCAAATTGATCAAAGGTCAAGGTTTATCCAAGTTGTTGGCTGAAGCAAACTGCCAAGCTCTGGGGATAAGTTTCATAAACGAATGCTCAGGAATTCCACAAAGTCAGTTGTCTGAAATGGACCCTCGAAGAGAGCCCCCATTAGCTCGATGTCCTTGGTATAAGGATGTCATATACTTTTTTCAAGAGTTGCGGCCCCCAAACGGCCTGCAAAGGAAAAAAGCAAGAGCTCTGAAGCTCAAGGCAGTCAGATACTGCCTGATCGATCAAGTGTTATATTGGAAAGACCGCCTGGGGGTGATTTTAAAATGCATGAGTCCGCAAGAGGCCAAAATGATTGTGGTTGAATTTCATAGTGGTCTGTGTGGAGGGCACAATTTCTGGAAAGCCACAGCCCACAAAATCCTCAGGGTTGGATACTACTGGCCTACTGTGTTCACTAACGTCTGCAAAAGGGTCAGAGCCTGCATCAAATGTCAAAAATTTGCAGGAAAGCAGCAGCTCAAGTCTCTGTCGTTAAATCCGATGGTGGTTTCAGGACCTTTCCAGTAGTGGGGCCTAGATTTCATTGGAGAAATTCACCCTACTTCCAATGGGCAGCACAGGTCGATCCTGACTGCTACAGATTTCTTTACCAAGTGGATTGAAGCTATCCCCACCAGGAGTGCTTCCTGTTGTTCCAGAGTTTGTGTTTTAAGGCTATTAAACACACCGTCTAGGCATCCAAATATGATAATACTTTTAAAACAATGAATCAAAGAAAACTAGATCAGATTTAGTTTCTCAACTGTCTCTGTCTTTCTTCCCTTTGTTCCTGGGTGGTTATGTCACGTTCAATCGCTGCCCACGATCGTTCTAAATCGGTTCTATTTTTTGCAGTTTGTAAGATAGTGTTGAATAGGTTCAATGCAATGCTGGTTTGATCTTGTAAACCAGGTTCTACGTTTGGTTGTCTTTCGTTAGGGACTGTCATGGGTGATTAGTTTTTTTATATTTTCATAAAAGGGGCTTTTATAGATTGGTTACTTCAGACATTTAGGTAAGATATTGATAAACCAACTTTAAAACTTAAAACATAAAAATAAAGACACAAGCAAGGCTGTTTCCTGCTTCAGTGACCATTATGAAATTGTAAACAATGAAACATAACACAGAGAAATATAAGGCTTTAATCTGGAAAGAATCTTATATTTCCATTACAATAAAGAAAGGAATGCAGGTTTTCTAACAAAAGAAAATATTAAGGAACAGAAGGTTACAGGTCTTAAAATTATTAAAATAATTCCAGAGGAAAAACTGTAACACATTCAACATCCAAACCAATCTGATACTATAAACAACAATTGCATATAATTCCAAATTGATTCACTTGCTAGAAATGCACATTTAGAAGAAGATTTAACAAATGAAACTAGAGAAAGGAAGAAACATAGTCATTGAATGACAAGATCCAGAATCTTGTTGTGAATGATATTCTGATAAACTTTAAAGCTGATCGTACAAAATTGTCTTTTTCCCAAAATTTCTGAAGCCCTGTTTCAGCCTCAGGAAATTATATTTATGCATTTCTGT
>JASDQU010109163.1:331478-369967 GCA_032191745.1 Picea mariana
ATGTCAATCTCTCCTAATGAATTGGATAATCCATCTATCCCGATATGTGTTGACTCTTTTTCAATGGAATCAAAAATCTTTTGGCAATCTTCATTGACATTTTTTGTGATCTTTTTATAACCTTCCAAGTTTGTTTCCCAAACTTTTATCATTGCATCTCCTTTTAACTGCTCTGAAATAGACAACTTCTATGATTTTCCAATTTTCTCTTTCTGTAAAGCAGTGAGTATCTTTTGGAAAGAATTTCTTACCGCTTTAGCTTCCATTTATTTTAACACTGCCTCGTCCATGGATCTTTTAGATTCATGAAAATAACTTTGTATGGTTTCCAGATTGCAAAATACCTTTTGTTGTTTTTCCTGGATATTAGCATATATCTCAGCTGCTTTAGTCTTGAATTGATCTATTCCAATCACTTGGTTAGCAATTGAAATGATCTTGTCTTGCAGCGATTTATTTTCATTGCCCGGTGCCTGCACTTGTTCTTGGGTATTTTGAATCATATGTTTTGCTTCAGTTAAATTTTCATTTAACTTTTGAATCTCCTGAATATCTTTAAGCCTGGCTTGCTCAAGACCTTTTTGTATTCCTCATTCAATCAATTTTTCATTTTCTTTCAATCTATCCTGTAGTTGTGTTATTTCCTGATCTTTCTGCTCCATCATGGTAATTAAATTTCCTACAGAGTACATATTGGTCGATGCTATGGCCCCCATAGTCCCTGCTAGCTCTGTAGCGAATTCACTTTCTTTTAGCTTCTTTCCATCAATAATGATTTTATGTTTTTTAACCGTTTTTTCACCTACAGGATGTAATTTCTGTTTTAACACAGCTCTCCGTTTCTTGCTGAAAAAATAATCTGATGAAGGTATTTCATCTCTGCTAATTGGTTCTAAATCACTCACGTACAGAGCTCCTTCGTGAGGATTTCCAAAAGTAGCTTGTAGTGGGGTTAATTCTATTATGGGACTCCCAAGTTCCCGCGAAGCTGTTCCCCCAACAGTTTCTGGAATATCATCAAGGTTTATGGGATTTGTTTCTGCTCCTTTTCCTTTTTTTGTTTGTATTTCTTTGTTCTGTGAACTTTCTGTATTCTCAGAAGGCATCTTAGAATCTTTCAGTTTACCTTTGTCACTTGTATCATATTGAATAATAGTATCGAAACCAGGAGGAATGGTTTCTATCTCCTGCTCTGATGTTGACACTTCTCCCTGTAAAATCTTTGGTAAACATTGTCTTCTATTTCTTTGGAAAGATACAAACCCCACCTGTGCATCAGGTGACAAGGTTTTCACCCTGCTCTGAACTTCCTCATAGGACTTAGCATTTCTGAAAATATCATCATAAAAAGAATCTTCATGTTCATATGCTTTCAATCCACATTTTGCAACATGCCGATTGATAACTTGATATGGATCATGTTTTCTATGTTCTATATCCACTAATTTTATTTCACTCAATGTTTCTTCTTCTAATTTGGAATGACCAAAGTTTAACAAAGAAAATTTTCCTAAATAAACAGGAAAATATGGCCATGACTTCTTCTGTTGAGATTTTAGTTCAAGTCCAATTCCGCCATTTACCAATTGATAAGCTACTTCTCTGCAAATTAACCTATCTGGGAGTATTTTTGGGAGTGCATGTGGTGGAATAGAACATCCATAAACTCTAACATATGAGAAATGTTCTTCAATGAACCAATCAGCCATTGTTTTGAGGTTTTCTATTATAATATTGGAAATGCGAGGAGGTTCGCATCCGAAGAACATTCTGTGTAGAGGAATAATGACATAATGACATACCTCATAAAAATTGTTTTTGGCATTGTCTTCCCACAGAGCCGAATGATACTTATGGACAGGCTCTGTACAGGAAGGATCCCAACTCCAATTCATCAATGGGAATGGAGTCTTAAAGCAAATTGCATCCATTATATAAGCCGACATATAAAAGGCCACTGGCTGTCCTTTTGCCCTAGCTGTTTTGTAGTTTATAACTTCTGAGGCAATGTTATCTGATAATATTTTATGCCAATTGAAACTACGCCCTTCTGAAACCTCTTCTAAAAATGGTGTCCAGTGTGCATTGAAATGAAAAGGATCTTTTCTTCCAAAGAGTCTACATAACATCATTCCTACATACACCATGTATTCATTCAATGAAGCAGTGGCATATATCCCATGTGCATCGGCCCTAAATTTGTTCTCATCTCTTGCCCATCCTTTTATCATATCAGAATATGTTTGGCCACCTTCTACACATTCTTTTTGTTGAAAAGCAGCGACAAATTCTTTATTAAAAGTGTGCCTATAATTTGGAGATAGCTTATACATTAATTGTATATGTTCGGGCCTGAATGAGCCGATGACAACTCCTTGCTCGTTTAGGATACTTCTTGTCGGAACATCCACCTTATCCAGTGCCCAGACAATCATATCTGTATATGAAACTAGTCTCGGACGTGCTGCAACCTTATGAAGACCTGATTCGGCGATGTCTCGGAGATGGTTGTCTGTGCCATTGTCAGAATATGAAAGTTCATTCTCCATTTTCTCTGCAATTGCAGCCCATGATTTAAGATTGTGAACTACTCCAACTACAGAAGTGTCTGAAATGATATCACCTTCCGGTTGTTCTTCGGTTTTCTTTGAAGCCTTTTTGGGCGCCATAACTATATGTTCACCAGCTCTGTGTTCAGTACCTCAGCAGCAAAATTCCAAAGCAAATAAAACTGCCAATGATGGAGTAGCTCAAAAGAGGAGGAAAAACTCTGTGTTCGCTCGAATACCTGTAGCAGAGAAGCATTCAGTTTCAAAATAATGTAAACGTTTCAAAAATTATTTCGAGTATATCGTAAAATCCTCGAGATTTGTTCATATGTTATGAAATAAATGAAAAAGATATTCCCGATAATCTGCATTTAATGTTTGTACCTGAGTTCTTGCGATATTTTTAAATATGATAGAAACTTACCAAATCGAATAATTATTGCTTTAATGATTCATTTATTAAAAGTTTAAAACCTTAATCTTTGCTTTGAAGAGTGGTTAATTAACGTTAACGTTGGTTTAAAATTGAAAACACTTTCATCGGAGTTTCGTAACTTTCGATGTCAAGAAAATAAGTCATCGCAAAACCCCGAACGCCAAAATTGCGATGTATTAATTTAGTTTAAAACCCATTATTATCTTAATTAATCCGGCTTAGCTTTTCGTAATTTCGTTAATCAAGAAATCGGAAATCGGGAAATCGAGGATCGGGGAATCGGGATATTTGATGATATGAAAATTATTGTTCGCAGAATCGCGAATCACGATTTCCCGATGAGATTATTACTCTTAATCATACTTAACATTAATTAAATTAACATTAAACCTTACTTAAGAATTAATTGAAATCGCGGATCGGAAAATCGGAGAATATGATGTTTAAGTTTATTTGTTCTGCGAAATCGCGAATCACAATTTCCCGATTTGATTAACTTAAAATTTTAAAATCCTTTTTTAAGTGTGATTTGAATAGATTATGAATTAATCAAGGATTAATAAATCGAGAAATCGGAGATCGGGGTTTCGCTATTTGATTTACATTGAAAATTGTTAAAACAAAACTTGCGAATCCCGATATCCCGATATGAATTTAACATTTCTTTAAGTTTTATCATTATGGTTCATTTGCAATATTATTTGAAAAAGTGTTTGGAACATACGTTTGTTTGGATTTTAACCATTTTTTCCAAAAATGAAACACAAAGGCATTTCTAATTTCTCGTATGGGAGATATTTTTTATCTTTAAAATAAAAAATCGAGTTCTGTTTCAACATAGGCTCCAACTGGGGACCTCGTCTCCCTGCGGGACGAGGAGAACATGCAGGATCAGTGCCTACATTGGGTAATGGGGTCAAAAGTTTATCGCTGATAAACTGTTCAAAAATAAGAAAAGAGAATCACGAACAGTCTCTGAATTTTTTTTCCAAAACTTATCATTTGTTGAAATTCAGTTATGATCTTTTTCCAAATTTTTCTTTTCATTCCAAAATTGAGTTAGTATTGAAATGTTTAGAATAATCTTTAGAAACTCAACAGATTATTGAACCTTCCAGCTTTCATCAATCGAAACAGAATTCATCAATTTTAAAACTGGGAAGCTCTATTTGACTTAAGACGCATATCCAGTTTTCGAAACACTGATAACTAGAATAGATTATAGATAAGTGTGACACCCTTACAGATACCTCAGACATTGCTTCACTGCCAGCAGGCCTGTTCATCACCCCGGTGAAGTTATCTGTCCCTTTTTACTGAATTTCCTTTCACCGCTTCGAGCGCTAATTTTATTTTTTAGACATTGCTTCACTGCCAGCAGGCCTGTTCAGTACCCCAGTGAAGTTAGCTATTTTTATATTTTCAGACGAGGGAAATCATTTAAATGAATTTCCTTTCATCGTCTGTATGACTAGATGGGGGCAATCAGTTATGAATTTCCTTTCATCGTCTGTCTTATATTTAGCTCAAAATTATGAAGCGGGGGCAATCAGTGATACTTAATATCAGGGTTGGTGATCTGTGTATAATTTTATAATCAAGGTCTGTCCACTTGTTTTGATTATTTTGGGTCAATGTTTCTCAACCTTCAAAACTTCCTAAGTCAGTAGAGAAAAAGGGAAAACATTTTCATAGGATCTTCTTTTGAGCAAGCTAAAAAGTTCAGACAAACTGTTAAACAACTTAAGATATATAGATATAATCTCAAACTTAACCATTTTTAGTCAGAGAGAAAAAGATGAATATTGACCTATCTGAACTCAATCATTTGATAAATTTCCTTTTTAATACGAAATCTCTTCAACTTTTAGGCACATGGCTTAATATTCGGATTTTATTTCAGAGTACTCTTACATCAAGTTGTTGAACTCATAGACAAAACATGCAAAGGGTGTGTATTTACAAATTTGAGATAAATCTGCACAGAAAATCAGGACATTTAGTCTTAGGTCTTCGAATATACGAAGACTAGACCGGCTCCTACTCGACTACTCAGGCAGAAACTATCTCAGAGACACAAATTATTTTTATTTATGTTTTTATGATTTTATAAATTTTTATTTTTGACATAAGAATTTTTATTTTTTAACAATTCTAAGAAAGAAATCTGTATGTACACATTTATTTTGTTTTATTTTAATTTTTTATTTATTTATTTATTTTTATTTTTATTTTTTTATTCCATGTAATGCTTTAAGTAACGTGCATTAACAGGAGCGTTTAGAATCTTACCATCTAAATTTTCCAGTAGAAAAGAGTTGTTACCTTCAGAAGATGATATTTTAAAAGGTCCATACCAGATGTGATCAAATTTACCGTTTTTACCGGAATCTTCTTTTCGAGCGTCCCACCTTAGAACTAGATCTCCTAGAAGAAAGTTTTTGTTCTTAGCTTTGCGGTCAAACAACAGCTTCATATTATCCTGGTANAATTGGTTTATTCTTCTGGTAAGAGGATTTGGCTCTTCTTTCTCATCCTGCCACAGTTTCATTACAGGAAGTGCTAAGTTTATGGGTAATACCACATCTGTACCATAAACCATCTGAAATGGTGAGGTACCAATCGATTTCTTCGTTCCTATTCGATTTGCCCATAAAGCATACTTCAAATGTAAATTCCAGGATTTCTTATTTTCCTTTAAGACCTTTTTAATTATGCTGATCAAACTCTTATTAGAAGATTCAGCCAATCTGTTTCCTTGTGGATAATATGCTGTGGAATGTCCTAGTACAATGTTATATTTTTGACAAAAACTGATCATTGCCATTGACTTGAAAGCCTGAGCATTATCTGTTACTATTTTTCTAGGACATCCAAATCTGGCCAATATATTCTCTTCCAAAAATTCTATAACCATTGAGTCAGTGGCTTTCCTGGTAGGAATTGCCTCCACCCACTTGGTGAAGTAATCTGTGGCAGTGAGAATCCACCTATGTTGGGCGCTTGAATGTGGATTTATCTCACCTATGAAATCAAGCCCCCATTGCTGAAAAGGTGCTTCTGTTTTGATTGGAACTAACGGCATAGCTGGTAACTTCTGCTTTCCAGTGAAAAACTGACAAGGGTTACAAGCCCTTACCTTAGCATTTACATCAGGGAATAGCTTGGGCCAATAATAACCAGCCCTTAAAATTTTGTATGCTGTAGCTCTCCAGGCGTGATGCCCTCCACAGACCCCTTCATGAAACTGACTAATGACTTCCTCTGTCTCTGATTCAACCAAGCAAACTAAGAGGAAACCAAGTGGATCTTTCCAGTATAAATTTTTATCAGAAATGCAATATTTGACTACATGTAATTTCAACGTTCTAGCTTTGGAAGCTGACAATTCGTCTGGACATTTCAAAGTCAAAAGATATGTTACTATATCTTTATACCAATTAGATGAAATGAATTTTTCTTCAATCTTGCTTTCAATTATTTGATCATCAATTTCATTCATATCTATCCAATCTTCTTCCTCTTGAGCGTTGTTCATACCAAGAGCCCGAAAATTAGATTCAGCTAGCAATCTAGCTAAACCTTGTCCTTTAACTAATTTAGCTGGCTTCACCTCCAAGTCAAATTCCTGTATTTTTGCAAGCCATCTACCCCTCTTACCATCACTGTCTGCTTGCACTAAAATATCCTTCACAGTGCTGGTAGGAACGTATGCAATGATTTTAGAAAGTAAGACGTACGTTCTAAAAGCCTTCAGGGCTTTGACCATGGCGTAGGCTTGTTTTTCCATTATGCTGTACTTCATCTCAGCATCTCGGAGACTCTTACTGAAAAAGGCGATGGGTTGCTCATAACCCTCCTGATTCTTTTGTAGGAGAACATCAGCCAATGTATGTTCTGAAGCAAATGAAAACATGAAGAACTCTTTAAGATAGTCTGGACTAGCCAGTACCGGAGCTTCACTTATAACTTTTTTCATATGATCAAAAGATGCCCTTGTTTCTGTCGTCCACTTGACTTTGTTGTTCTTTCTGAGCATATCTGTGATCAGTTTAACAATTTCAGCAAAATTAGGCATGAATCTTCTCAAAAAAATTATTTTTCCTAGAAAAGATTGAATCTCTTTAACATTTCTAGGAATGGCAAATGTTTCTATGGCCTCTACTCTTTTCGGATCAATTCTTATACCATCTCGGGATACTATATGGCCTAGCAATTTGCCTTCCTACATTGCAAAATGAGATTTTTTTGGATTTAATGAAAGACCATACTTACAACATTTCTCAAATGTTTGTTTTAAATGAATAATGTGATCTTCATCTGATTTTGAAAACACAGTAAGATCATCTAGATATATCACTACAAACTTATCTCTTTCACCAATAAAAGCAATATCCATTGCTCGTTGAAATGTAGCTCCTGCATTCATTAATCCAAAGGGAATTTTATCATACATAAAAGTACCCCAAGGAGTAGTGAATGCAGTATTTTCTCTATCAGGTTCACAAACAGCAATTTGGTTATATCCCGAAAAGCCATCTATCATTGACATCCTAGTTGCTCCTACCACTTTTTCTAGCACGTGATCCATTTTTGGTAGAGGGTAATTATCTTTGAGAGAAGATTTGTTTAAATTTCTGAAATCAACGCATAATCTGATCTCTCCATTTTTCTTTCTTACCGGTACTAAATTGGCAACCCAATCAGATTATCTCAAAGGGACAATAATTTTAGCATCCAAAAGTTTTTTAACCTCTTTTTCAATTACAGGTAACAATATCGGATTAAATTGTCTAAGTTTTTGCTTGAATGGTTTAACACCTGGTTTGAGTGGAATTTTATGTTCAATCACGGAGGTGTCATAAGTTTTTAAATCTTCATAAGACCATGCAAACACATCTTTATATTTTTTTAATAACTCTGTATATTCATTTTTATTTTCCACTAACAAAAATTTAGATAATTTGACATTTTTAGGATTATTTACAGTTCCTATATTACAGTCTTCAACCTCTTCTGGTTGAGGTTGTAGAGTGGATTTAGAAGGGATATCGTCTTTATTGAAAAGTATTTCCAAAGGGATCAGACCTTTGGGGATTTGGTTATTTTTCAAAATAAGCATCCGATGATCAGCAATTTTGTTATGGAACTCCTTTACGTCTTCACCTTCTTTCATGATCCAAAAAGGATCATTTTGATTTTCTTGATCATTATAAGTTTCTGAAAACTCATCTACATATTCAAGGAATTTTCTGAGTTGTTCATCATCTTCAAAAACCTGCCAATGCTGTACATTATCAGGTATGGAAGGTCGATGTCTCATTTGAATATGATATTTCAAAGTAAAAGATGTTGGGGGGTCAAAAGTTGAAGCGGCTTTAGCTAAGGCATCGGCCTGTTGGTTTTCAGATCTAGGTACAAAATGGAAATTCACAGAAGTGAAGAAATTTTCAAATAAATCCCATACACAGTTTCTATAAGTTCTTAACCTGGGATGTTTTGCTTGGTATTGTCGGTTTACTTGTTTTATGATTAATTCGGCATCCCCGAATACTTCAATATTTTTAATTTTCATTTTCCGCGCAGCTTCTAAACCAAGTACTAGGGCCTCATATTCACAAACATTATTAATACAATCAATAAACCACTGGAGTCTATAAGAAAAAGGTATTATAAATTGATCGTCGGGAGCAATAAGGAGTACCCCGGCTCCAGCTCCGAGATAAGAAGAAGCTCCATCAAAAAACATCTTCCAAGTACTATTACTATACACATTTTCTTTTATTTCATTTTTTTGAACTTTTTCTTCGATATCTTTATTATCTACATCTGTATCGAAATCATCATCTAACGATAAAATACAGTTTCCTAAATCTTGGTCTGCTATATACACTGGGTGATTTGTAGGGTTTTTAGGATAACTCACAGTAAATGCCATCCGAGTTTCCCTGTATAGGCGAGTGAATTGACCTCCAAAAACAGGGATCGTTGCGTACGTCATATCTAACTGGATGGATCCTCCAAGTTTAGCACCCCAAGATCTGGATAATAGTATTCCATATTTTGGTGGGATATCTGCTACTACCACATCCATAAGAATGCTTTTAGAGGGTATTTGTGCTAAGTTAACCACTAGGTATTTGATCATTCCTATACATTTAACCCTCCTGGAATCAAAGGAGTACAAATCACCATATGGTCTAGTGACTTCAAGACCAAGTTTGTCCATTATGGCTTTGGGCATTACATTAGGTGAAGCTCCAGAATCTAACATACAATTGTGTAGAAGGTGATCAAAAACAGTAAGCGTGATATAAAAAGGAGCTACAGTATCTTTGGGGGCTTCTACATGCGGACCGAAAGATATGATAGGTCTATCATCTTCTAGGTTAATTGAGTCCGCTTGACTTTCCTTTTCAGAAAAAATTATCATTTTTGCTATTTGTTTCCGGTAAACTGGATTCTTGGCTAATTCTACAAGTGGGATAGGAATTTTAATTTTGCTTATTTCATTTTCTAAGTTAAAATTACCTATGACCTTGTCATTTTCAATCTGTGGGGCTTCCATAATCTTTTTCTCATTTTTTTGTTGTGGTGTAACCTTCTTTTCTTTTACAGGATTTGGAATATTTATAGGTGTTTGAATATTTACAGGTTCTGACTGTACAGGATTATCTGTTTTATTTTTGTTTGCAGACTGTTTGTCTGCAATTTTAGGATTTTCCTCATTTGTATTATCTCTAGGCAAAACCTTTTCTGCTGAAACATTAGGAAGATTTTTACTTTTGGACCTTAGATTATATCTTCCCTGCAAATCAGCGATGATGTCATCTGCAACCCTCTGATATGCGTGATCATCAGTTGCATTAATGGTAACTACCTCTTCTGATTTATTTTCTTTCATTAACGATGCCTCATAATCTTGTCTAGACACATAAGGATATCTGTTATCGTCACCAAGACAATCAATATCTTCATCTAGTTGTTCGAATTCACCAAAATTTTCTTCTCCAATATAATCTTCATTTTTAAAAGGAGCTTGAACTTTCTGATCTTCATTTTTTATTGTTTTGTGTTGTCCTTGTGGCTCAGGGTTTTTTCGGAAATCCTTTCTGAGAAAATTATCCCTTCTAGGTTTCTCTAATTCCATTTTAGAAATTTTGTTGGAGAGTTGTTGGATGACCCTTGCCATCTCATCTATGCTATCTCCAGCAGATTTCCCTGACCCTGAAGGTCCACCCTGTTCCTTAATTTTTTTATTTTCTTTATTAACATTTTCTGTTTTTGCTTTTAACTTTCCAGATGCCATCATATTAGATTCAATTTCTACGGCATCATCTTGCATCTTAGGAATATCTAAAGACCGTCTCTCCCTTAAAAATAATGCAAAATCAGGATCGAAAGCTCCAGCGTAAGTTACTTTAGCTGAAGGTTGGGAAGGCTTAACTTTAGCAGGAATTTTGTTATATAGTTTATTAAATCTTTTTGTAAATTCCAATACTGATTTAGAATTTTTCTTTTTTAATGCTCCGAACTCTGTTAGGCAATAGAGGTGATCTTTTTTCTCACCCCATTGTCTAATAAAATCACTTTCTAGCTCTTCGTAAGATCTTAACGACCCAGCTGGTAAGGATCTAAACCAAGTGCGTACCTGTCCTTCAAAAGTTTGAACTAGCAATCTGGAATAAACATCTTCGTGTTCAATTCCAAGAATGTCCGCAAACTGATCGAAAAAATTAATATGTTCTTGTGCGTTTAGATCACCCTCCCCTGTAAATTTAGGGAGGCTTTTCATGTAGTTTTCGGGTAGATCATGAAGAACGGCAGGAAGTACTAGGGGAGCATACCTAGCGGATACTTTGGCAAAAATCATGGGAACAGGTATTTGATTCCCACCACCTCCACCTCCTCCACCTCCGCCAACATTTTGTCCCGCCATGGTTAAATTTGGACTTGAATTTGGGACAGTATTTGGAGAAGATTCTTGGAAGATAGGAGACGAAACTTCGGGAAAAGAAAATGAGTCAAAAGAAGGTGGTAAAGACAGTGATCGTTCAAAAGATTCAGAAGAATTTGATTTTGTAAAATTACACTGATCTGTATTTAAAATTGATAAAAGGTTTTGTTTAANAAGATTTTCTCCGGATTTGAGACTGGCGAGGTCTGTTTAGTATCCGGATTTCTTCTGGTATTTTTTCGGCTACTAGCCAGTTTATTGTTTAAGTGGAGTCGCCAAGTGAAAGATGATTATCCTTATAAAGTTTTCTGCTCTTGTTCACTATCAAGGACAGAAAATGTCAATGTCGTTCTACCCAGGGAATTAATTCGTTACTTCGCTCCCCGGCAACGGCGCCAAAAAGATGTTGTTCCAGAGTTTGTGTTTTAAGGCTATTAAACACACCGTCTAGGCATCCAAATATGATAATACTTTTAAAACAATGAATCAAAGAAAACTAGATCAGATTCAGTTTCTCAACTATCTATGTCTTTCTTCCCTTTGTTCCTGGATGGCTATGTCACGTTCAATCACTGCCCACGATCGTTCTAACTCGGTTCTATTTGTTGCAGTTTGTAAGATAGTGTTGAATAGGTTCAATGCAATGCTGGTTTGATCTTGTAAACCGGGTTCTACATTTGGTTGTCTTCCGTTAGGGACTGTCATGGGTGATTAGTTTTTTTATATTTTCATAAAAGGGGTTTTTATAGATTGGTTACTTCAGACATTCAGGTAAGATATTGATAAAACAACTTTAAAACTTAAAACATAAAAATAAAGACACAACCAAGGCCATTTCCTGGTTCAGTGACCATTATGAAATTGTAAACAATGAAACATAACACAGAGAAATATAAGGCTTTAATCTGGAAAGAATCTTATATTTCCATTACAATAAAGAAAGGAACGCAGGTTTTCTAACAAAAGAAAATATTAAGGAACAGAAGGTTACAGGTCTTAAAATTATTAAAATAATTCCAGAGGAAAAACTGTAACACATTCAACATCCAAACCAATCTGATACTATAAACAACAATTGCATATAATTCCAAATTGATTCACTTGCTAGAAACATTTAGAAGAAGATTTAACAAATGAAACTAGAGAAAGGCAGAAACATAGTCACTAAATGACAAGATCCAGAATCTTGTTGTGAATGATATTCTGATAAACTTTAAAGTTGATCATACAAAATTGTCTTTTTCCCAAAATTTCTGAAGCCCTGTTTCAGCCTCACGAAATTATATTTATACATTTCTATCCAAAATTTCCATTGGTAACTAACCAACTCCCTAATCTCTCGGTTGCAATAGACTAATGTCAACCGTTTATAATTTATTACAAAATACTAAAAATAGAAATATTTACAAAGTTTTAACTCTGAGTAGAAAAACTTTCTTTATCTGCTTCAGTTGCTTGAACATGTTTTTCTAAAAAGTTCACCAAAGCCTTAGGAGCCTCAGGTATCTCGTTAGCTTCAAAGGAGAAGAAGCTTCTTTGTAATCCTGGCAACTGGTTTGCAATTGCTTTCTCTATAGATTTAACTTTTTCCAGTTTCGAACTGGAAGCTATCATTAGCTTCTCGATTTCGGCCATATTGACTATTTTCATATTTGAAATTTCAGCTTTCTTCTCTTCCAGTTCCTCTTTTGCCTTCACTTGATACCTGTTAATGTCAATCTCTCCTAATGAATCGGATAATCCATCTGTCCTGATATGTGTTGACTCTTTTTCAATGGAATCAAAAATCTTTTGGCAATCTTCATTGACATTTTTTGTGATATTTTTATAACCTTCCAAGTTTGTTTCCCAAACTTTTATCATTGCATCTCCTTTTAACTGCTCTTAAATAGACAACTTCTGTGATTTTCCAATTTCCTCTTTCTGTAAAGCAGTGAGTATCTTTTGGAAAGAATTTCTTACCTCTTTAGCTTCCATTTATTTTAACACTGCCTCGTCCATGGATCTTTTAGATTCATGAAAATAACTCTGTATGGTTTCCAGATTGCAAAATACCTTTTGTTGTTCTTCCTGGATATTAGCATATATCTCAGCTGCTTTAGTATTGAATTGATCTATTCCAATCACTTGGTTAGCAATTGAAATGATATTGTCTTGCAGCGATTTATTTTCATTGCCCAGTGCCTGCACTTGTTCTTGGGTATTTTGAATCATATTTTTTGCTTCAGTTAAATTTTCATTTAACTTTTGAATCTCCTGAATATATTTAAGCCTGGCTTGCTCAAGACCTTTTTGTATTCCCCATTCAATCAATTTTTCATTTTCTTTCAATCTATCCTGTAGTTGTGTAATTTCCTGATCTTTCTGCTCCATCATGGTAATTAAATTTCCGACAGAGTACATATTGGCCGATGCTATGGCCCCCATAGTCTCTGCTAGTTCTATAGCGAATTCACTTTCTTTTAGATTCTTTCCATCAATAATGATATTATGTTTTTTAACCGTTTTTTCAC
Source organism: Picea mariana (assembly GCA_032191745.1). Taxonomy (NCBI): domain Eukaryota; kingdom Viridiplantae; phylum Streptophyta; class Pinopsida; order Pinales; family Pinaceae; genus Picea; species Picea mariana. Next base: position 344,934 of record JASDQU010109163.1, read on the forward strand.
CTACAGGATGTAATTCCTGTTTTAACACAGCTCTCCGTTTCTTGCTGAAAAAATAATCCGATGAAGGTATTTCATCTCTGCTAATTGGTTCTAAATCACTCACGTACATAGCTCCTTCGTGAGGATTTCCAAAAGTAGCTTGCAGTGGGGTTAATGTTGTTATGGGACTCCCAAGTTCCCGCGAAGCTGTTCCCCCAACAGTTTCTGGAATATCATCAAGGTTTATGGGATTTGTTTCTGCTCCTTTTCCTTTTTCTGTTTGTATTTCTTTGTTCTGTGAACTTTCTGTATTCTCAGGAGGCATCTCAGAATCTTTCAGTTTGCCTTTGTCACTTGTATCATATTGAATAATCGTTTCGAAACCAGGAGGAATGGTTTTTATCTCCTACTCTGATGTTGACACTTCTCCCTGTAAAATATTTGGTAAACACTGTCTTCTATTTCTTTGGAAATATGCAAACCCCACCTGTGCATCAGGTGACAAGGTTTTCACCCTGATCTGAACTTCCTCATAGGACTTAGCATTTCTGAAAATATCATCATAAAAAGAATCTTCATGTTCATATGCTTTCAATCCACATTGTGCAACATGTCGATTGATAACTTGATATGGATCATGTTTTCTATGTTCTATATCCACTAATTTTATTTCACTCAATGTTTCTGCTTCTGATTTGGAATGACCAAAGTTTAACAAAGAAAATTTTCCTAAATAAACAGGAAAATATGGCCATGACTTCTTCTGTTGAGCTTTTAGTTCAAGTCCAATTCCGCCATTTACCAATTGATAAGCTACTTCTCTGCAAATTAACCTATCTGGGAGTACTTTTGGGAGTGCATGTGGTGGAATAGAACATCCATAAACTCTAACATATGAGAAATGTTCTTCAATGAACCAATCAACCACTATTTTGAGGTTTTCTATTATAATATTGGAAATGCGAGGAGGTTTGCATCCGAAGAACATTCTGTGTAGAGGAATAATGACATAATGACATACCTCATAAAAAAAAAATTTGGCATTGTCTTCCCACAGAGCTGAATGATACTTATGGAAAGGCTCTGTACAGGAAGGATCCCAACTCCAATTCATCAATGGGAATGGAGTCTTAAAGCAAATTGCATCCATTATATAAGCCGACATATAAAAGGCCACTGACTGTCCTTTTGCCCTAGTTGTTTTGTAGTTTATAACTTCTGAGGCAATGTTATCTGATAATATTTTATGCCAATTGAAACTACGCTTTTCTGAAACCTCTTCTAAAAATGGTGTCCAGTCTGCATTGAAATGAAAAGGATCTTTTCTTCTAAAGAGTCTACATAACATCATTCCTACATACACCATGTATTCATTCAATGAAGCAGTGGCATATATCCCATGTGCATCGGCCCTAAATTTGTTCTCATCTCTTGCCCATCCTTTTATCATATCAGAATATGTTTGGCCACCTTCTACACATTCTTTTTGTTGAAAAGCAGCGACAAATTCTTTATTAAAAGTGTGCCTATAATTTGGAGATAGCTTATACATTACTTGTATATGTTCGGGCCTGAATGAGCCAATGACAGCTCCTTTCTCGTTTAGGATACTTCTTGTCGGAACGTCCACCTTATCCAGTGCCCAGACAATCATATCTGTATATGAAACTAGTCTCGGACGTGCTGCAACCTTATGAAGACCTGATTCGGCGATGTCTCAGAGATGGTTGTCTGTGCCATTGTCAGAATATGAAAGTTCATTCTCCATTTTCTCTGCAATTGCAGCCCATGATTTAAGATTGTGAACTACTCCAGCTACAGAAGTGTCTGAAATGATATCACCTTCCGGTTGTTCTTCGGTTTTCTTTGAATCCTTTTTGGGCGCCATAACTATATGTTCACCAGCTCTATGTTCAGTACCTCAGCAGCAAGATTCCAAAGCAAATAAAACTGCCAATGATGGAGTAGCTCAAAAGAGGAGGAAAAACTCTGTGTTCGTTCGAATACCTGTAGCAGAGAAGCATTCAGTTTCAAAATAATGTAAACGTTTCAAAAATTATTTCGAGTATATCGTAAAATCCTCGAGATTTGTTCATATCTTATGAAATAAATGCAAAAGATATTCCCGATAATCTGCATTTAATGTTTGTACCTGAGTTCTTGCGATATTTTTAAATATGATAGAAACTCACCAAATCAAATAATTATTGCTTTAATGATTCATTTATTAAAAGTTTAAAACCTTAATCTTTTCTTTGAAGAGTGGTTAATTAACGTTAACGCTGGTTTAAAATTGAAAACACTTTCATCGGAGTTTCGGAACTTTCGATGTCAAGAAAATAAGTCATCGCAAAACCACGATCACCAAAATTGCGATGTATTAATTTAGTTTAAAACCCATTATTATCTTAATTAATCCGGCTTAGCTTTTCGTAATTTCGTTAATCAAGAAATCGAAAATCGGGAAATCGAGGATCGGGGAATCGTGATATTTGATGATATGAAAATTATTGTTCGCAAAATCGCGAATCGCGATTTCCCGATGAGATTATTACTCTTAATCATACTTAACATTAATTAAATTAACATTAAACCTTACTTAAGAATTAATTGAAATCGCAGATCGGAAAATCGAAGAATATGATGTTTAAGTTTATTTGTTCTGCGAAATCGCGAATCGCAATTTCCCGATTTGATTAACTTAAAATTTTAAAATCCTTTTTTAAGTGTGATTTGAATAGATTATGAATTAATCAAGGATTAATAAATCGGGAAATCAGAGATCGGGGTTTCGCTATTTGATTTACATTGAAAATTGTTAAAACAAAACTTGCGAATCCCGATATCCCGATATGAATTTAACCTTTCTTTAAGTTTTATCATTATGGTTCATTTGCAATATTATTTGAAAAAGTGTTTGGAACATACGTTCGTTTGGATTTTAACCATTTTTTCCAAAAATGAAACACAAAGGCATTTCTAATTTGTCATATGGGAGATATTTTTTATCTTTAAAATAAAAAATCGAGTTCTGTTTCAACATTTCCCACAAGGTAATCATTGGATTCTTGGAGGACCTCATCACAAGGTTCGACTGCCCAAATAAGATTGTCACTGATAACGCAGCCACTTTCGGGTCTGAGCCATTGGCCAGGTTTTGTGAGCAATTCAAAATCAAGCTAATCCATTCCACCCCATATTATCCAAAGGGAAACAGTTTAGCAGAATCCTCCAACAAAATCCTGATAAGGATCATCAAAAGGCTGTTGGAAGACAACAAGAAGGCCTGGCATTCCAGATTAAAATTTGCTCTGTGGGCCGACCGAGTGACCACAAAGAGATCTATCGGTGTCTCTCCATTCCAATTAGTCTATGCAGCGGAGGCTGTTTTCCCCTCTCATTTAGCCATTCCTGTAGCAAAATTCATTCAGGGCCATCAGGAGGAGCCCAACGACATGATCAAAAGGATTCATCAGCTAGTGGAGGTCCAACAGGTTAGGGAGCCGACAGTGGACAGAATTCAGGACCATCAACAAAAGATCAAGCAAGTTTTGGATAAGAAGTCCAAGAAGGAGCGGTTCCAGATACGAGACCTGGTGTTGAAATGGGATGCTCTTAAACAAGGTAAGGGAAAACACAACAAATTTGAAGCCCTGTGGATCGGGCCTTTCAAAATTTCCGAGACTTTCTCAAATAAAACGTACAGGTTGCGAGGTTTGGAAGGTGAAGAAGTTTTTGGCAACCCAGTGAATGGGCATTTTCTGAAGAAATGTTTTGTTTGAGTCTCAGATGACTCCTTTGTTTGTAAATATTATCCCTTTTGTTTCTTTGTTTGTTTTCATTTTTATTTTTAGGCCTAATAATGACTCCATAGCCCAACAACAAAATGAGTCCTTAGAGCATCACAGGGACGACTCTATCCCCCATGGAGCCTAATGTTAGCAACAATTTTGGTGTTGGGGCACAAAGATACATAGGTCTGCAGGATTGCCCGGGAAGCGCCCAAGCGCAGCATGAAGGAGCCTCTTTTCAGTTACAATTCGAGCGAATGGACGAATTTTTACTGACAGCCACTGATATCCACCTATAAATTTGATCAATGGTCGTCGGGATTTTGGGGCTGCCAAGTTTCCCCGAGATTAATACAATAAATAGCTCTAATAATCCAAAACAAACCTGGGTCATCCGATCCATTGGGACAGGTGGCTTCCAGTCGACGTATCGGGGATCAGAGTTTCGAGAAATAAGGAGCCTCCCATTCATTGCAGTTGAAATCGTCGATCGATGAAATGCTGAAAGCGCCTTTGGAGCCAAGCCCACGGTCCTAGCACCAAGTCACTTCAAGCGAGCCTATAAACGAGGGCAGCTCCCTTTTAAATATCGAATGCCCCCTCGTCCATTCATCCTAAAGACACATGGCGCGAGATCTGGCCGCGTTGGCGTTTCGGAATTCGGGAGTTCGTGGGGTGAAGGTTTTATAACTTTGAACATAGCGAAACCCCAAACCCCGACAGCGTCGAAAGCGCCGAAATTGGGACCTGCGACATCACGAAGCATTTTCAGTCTTCCATCTACAGGGAACACCTGGTAGCAAATTGGGCCATCTTGGCGTTTCACCCATCGCGACTCCAAGATGCAAAGAGCAGCTCTGTTATATTCCGATGCGCGAGGTGTCAGGAAAGTCCCGGACCTGGGCCCATGGTCTCGACGAGAGAGTTGAGAGCCATTAGATCTAGAAGGACGCGTGGTGCCATATTAAGTTGTTTTGGCATATCGCTCATCACGGTTTCGACCAACAAGGATCAACCCCTTCATATTCGCGAACGTCGATAGCGCATGGTCACAGCCCATGGTCACTTGGGGAGAGGAAGGAGCTGTGTAAGAAGGCCAAAGGTGCGGAGTTCAGTTACAGAAGGGATCATCACGATCTCCAAGTGCCATCGGACCTGATCTCAGTACTGTTTCTAGCATTGAAATAAATGCGGGCAAGAGCGGGTGGTTGAAACCTCCTTTAATTCATTAAGTGAGGGGAATGGAGAGTCTAGCAAGACGCCTGCTCACAGAGGTCCTGTGTATCGATTTTCTCAAAGAATCCATGCCGAAGTCCTCAAATCGACAGAGAAGTTTGCACATGCTGGTCGAGAACTTAATGGCTTAGCTACCCTCCTTACATGAGCCATGCGTAGTTAAGGTGGCACTTAAAGAAAGATATTGGTACGAGTTTGACTGAAGGGACACCAAGCCTTGGGTGACTGGACACGCCTCTGTGAGGTGAATTTTCCTGAGTATATAGACTCAATCTTTGTATTTTTTAAGTATCGATGGTTGAGCAAAGCTCCCAATTGTAAAGTTTTGATGAAGCGTTGGTCGCTCTGGTTTATGTACAGGGCATTTGAGATTTCTTACTTTATGGATGTCAGCTTCCCTTCCATTTCTTTATTTACTGTGTTAGAACAACTTGGAATTGGAGGATCCAGTTGAGTTGTGGTTGTTATAGAATGATGTAGGTTGGATCACTGTAATAGTCACATTGTTTCTAATCGGTTCTTGTGATGTTCTCAGCGCTGAAACGACTTGGAAATGAAGGATTCAGTCGAGTCGCCCCTCAACTCTTTGAAACTCTAGACCAAGAGGATCTTGGCTTCTGAGTTTTTCTTCTTCAAGCTTCCGAAGGCCTGTTGCCCGAGGCAGTCTTGCTCACCCTTCTCACAAGTCTTCCATCTACCACCCTTTAATCAACTTACTGACGGAAGTTGGATCAAGACCTCCCTTTCCTTCTACATACCAAGCCTAGTTTCCTGAGTTAAAGCTATATTATATTGAGTCTTCACCCATATGATCACCCCATTAAACAAATCGTGACATAAAACTGATGGGCGTTGGGCTCTGCTCCTGCAAGCAATCCAGGAGTGACTTCTGACACTAACATGATCAAATATACCATCCTCTAGGTCCTCATAGAAATTCTTTCTCAACTCTAATGTATGAATTTGTTGTGTATACCATGAACTCTGTGATGAATCCTGCTATAATAATGTCAAGTCAAAATTCTACTTCGAGGGTGAATTTTTTTTTCACCTACTATAGTTGCTGAATTTGTACTAGAGTCTAATCTAGTTGTTGAATCTGGTTCATCGAATCATTATTTGTTAACCTTAATATCCACTCCTGTAGCAGATGCGGAAAATCACAAAAAAGATTTTGTGTAAATACGTAAACATGTATTTATCCAGGTATCTGCGTGGTGTGATTCCAGGGTTTCTATTGTCCTTATGTGCAAATTCTAGCTTTTTTGTTCGCAACCAACCCTTGATTTCTTCTCTCGTGGCGTTCCAAGGTCTACACATTCCCTTCTAACAGCTCATTGCTTCTTCAATGGTTCTTTTCCACTCTATATTACCTACTCAGTCCTTTCTTGTTCCTCTTAATACAGAAACGAAACCATTTGTTGGTTTTTAATCGACACAGGGTTCATGTCATTAAGGTTCCAACAAAGACTCTCACTACCGACCCTCCTGGTAAACCAGAAGGCAACGCAGCGGCCGAAAGGTACTGCGCAGTCTCACCCGAGATAGCTAAAGCTGGGTGACTATAAGACTCAGGTGTTTATAGTCTAGGACATAGTAGGGGATAAAGGGTTTCTTGATTAAGGCCCTTTTCCGTGAGTTGTTACAGTAATCTACTTGTTCCTAAGAATCGCATGCATATAACACAAAATATAAACAGATTCTCATAATGCATTTGGTTATTCGTCAATCATAATCATCTACTACTGAAAGAAGGTAAATATATGCAAACATTAAACACATTACACAGATATTACCGTGGTTCACCCCTCCTGGGCTACGTCCACAAAGATTTGGCTCTTGGCTCTTTTATTATAGTAGTTCTTGATTTCCTCGTGCCGCATGCTTACAATTCTCCGCAAAAGTGGGTAACATGTTTATGAGGTGAACTAGATCACACAAGGCTCTACAGCCTGTGTTCTAATCCTTAGATATACCTTTCCTCATATCTATTCTTGCTCAACAACTTATAAAAATCGGTTCATACAATTCAAAATCCTTCATGTACCGTCAACAATGATACTCGGAAAAACTAACATAAATTCAACAATGACAACAACAACTAATAATATCCAACCTATTTGATAATTTCGTATCGATATTTATACATTTCAAGCTCTTCAGCCACTTATAGAATATTACCAAAACCCTAACCCTTCTTATGCTAGTTTTTTTCTCTCATACGCGTGTTGTTCTTTCTCCAGTTGTTGCTTTCCTCTGTGCATGCTTTCTTGCATTCGCGCGTACTGATCTTTTGCCAGTTGTCACTTATGTTTCCTGCACGCTTTCTTTCCCATGATCCTTCTTCTTTCCACTTCGGCCTGGTGCCAACAACCACTTTTGATGGCGGTCATTATACAACTTCCCCTGTGTCTGTATGAAATCCATAGGCTTGTGATAAGTGTGGATGATTGTCTCCTTTCCTAGAATGTAATGTTTCCATTGACGACAAGCTTTCACAATGGACTACATTTATTTGTCATAGGTAGGGTATTTATGGACAATATATGAGAGTGTCTCACTATGGTATGCAATTGGATGACCGTGCTGAGTGAGAACTGTGGCTACAACATAGTCGGAGGCATCGGTCTCAATCTCAAATGATTGTTGCAGATCAGGTAAGGAGAGTACTGGAGTTGAGCACAAGCAATGCGTCAAATCATCAAATGCTTGTTGTTGTGCTTTCCCTCATGCAAAATTTTCCTTGCCACTGCCCTTGGTTACTTGGATGAGGGCCCATGCAATATGGGAGAATCCCAACATGAACCTTCAGTAGAAGTTTTCAAGTCCCAAGAAGCTCTGAATCTCAGTTAGTATGGTTGGGTTTGGCCAGTCATGAATGACTTGGATCTTATCTGGATCCACATGTACCCCATGCTCATCAATAATATAGCCCAAGTATTGGACCTTGTTCATGCCAAAGGAACATTTTTCCAAGTTGGCATATAGCTTGTGCTACCACATAGTGCCCAAAACCTGTTTAATATGCTGCATGTGCTCCTCCCAAGTTCTGTTGAAGATGAGGATGCCATCCAGATATACCACCACAAAATACTTGGTGAAGGGTATCAATACATCATCCATCAATCTCATGAAAGTTGTTGGTGCATTTGTTAAGCCAAAGGTCACGACCAACCATTCGAGGATACCTTCTTTATATTTGAAAGTTGTATTCCATACATCAATTGGTTCGATGGGAACCTGTTGGTAGCCAAACTTTAGGTCAATCTTGCTGAACAAATTTTCCCCCTTGAGTTGGTCAAGAAGGTCATCAATTCGGAGAATTGAGTACCGTTTCCTAACTGTGATTTTTTTTAATTGTCTATAATCAATGGAAATCCATCAGGTCCCATCTTTCTTTTGCACCAGCACAATCGGGCTTTTGCAGGGGGAGGAGTTGGGTTGGATGTGCCCATTTTGACACATCTCTTAGATCTGGTGCTTGATTTCATCATTTTCCATCAGTGAGATATGATATACTAGTCCATTAGTCAATGGTGCACCGTGGGTTAGATAAATTGAATGCTAGACTTGGCAGTGTTTCGGTACCCCGGTGGGTGAGGAGAAGATGTCTCTATACTCTTCCACGACCCCGCCCATTTTCTTCTGCTACAAAGAGAGGCTCTGTGTAGAGGTCATGGATGTTGCGGCGACCTTTTGCTTACTGCGAGCACGGATCACAAAGAAGATGAACTTTTCAGTCTGTGAAATGACCTTATTGCATTTCTTATCAAAGATTAAAGAAATAGTAGTAGGCAACGTTACCTCTAGTATCTTGTACAATTGTCTACCCAAAGTAATAATAACACTGCAAGGTCTATACTCATACACAACATGTTGTTTCCACAAATATGGCTCGCCTAAATGAACATCACAAACTTCAAGGGGAGAAATATCACATAATACCTCGTCTTTGAAGGGCTTTATGTTGTATGGAAGACGACATTGTTGGTTGACGCAAAGATCTCGTCCTTGGCAAAGCCAGTCGATGGTGTACAGTGCATTAGATGGTGTAGGGTGTATGCAATTTTGAGAACTAGTGCCCCTATGCATTTACCTCAAGAAACAAGATACTAGGGTGTAGGAAATTATAGGCCCTAACACCTTACTCTTCTTAGGATTCTTATGGGATAAAACTTAGGAAAATATAATTAGGTCAAAACCTTAGAGTGCTAGCAATTTAGGGCTCTAGGGTTTCACTAGTCACTAGATCAATTCAATGAAAAGCTTGGCAAATAGAAAGTAAGAAAGTAGCAATTTAAGTTCCTTACTTCATGCATTAAGTATGTCGTGCAATTTCATAATCTTGTATGAGCAAATAAAACCACACATAAACCATTCAATAGATGACAAAAAGTGCAGATTTTACTTACTTGCACTAAGAATAATCATGAAAATACCATGCAAGATCACCATAAAAACTTCCAAGATTGATCCAACTTGCAAAAATTAGCTTTATACAAGAGTGTGACTCACAATTTAAGCCAATATCCCTTACTAGGGCACAAATTTCAGACCTCTCCTCTTGTATGAGAAGTTGTGATGTAAACATGAATGTACTTTATGTTTATTTATACAAAATCTTTGACCTTTAATTAATTTCAAGTCAAAATAAGGCCGACCTGGCCAATTTATAAACAAATTCAAATTTGATATAAATAAAATTAATTAACATCTAAAGACACCTCCAAGGGTGACGTCATGCCCTCCTAGGGTGACGTTGGGGCCCGAAAGGTGGAACGTTGAGCCTAAAAAGTAGGGTGCTTGGCCTCCAAAGGCCCACACATGCCACTAGGATCATAAATGCCTCCAAAATGAGAAAACTAGATCTCGATGATGTCCAAGGTCATGATGGTGACGTCCTGGGCCTTCAAGGACCAACGTCCATATAGAAGAGCAAGATCCCCCTGGGTCTAGGTATGTCAGGGTGCCTCCAAAGGCAACGTCCTTCTTTATTCATGGTGAAAATATTCAATGTCTTCTTACCCCTAGCTGGGGTTACAACATCCATATGTGGACTTTAATCCCCCCATGAAGGTCCAAGCTAATCATTCTCTCATGTGTGCCTGTCCACTGGGAAAATTCCTACAAAAACAAAAAGTACGCCCTCCAAGTGTTCATAAGTCACAGGGATCATAACATGTAAATCACATCCAATAATCAAATTACCGAAAATTGTTCATCAAACCCTCTTTTAACCCAGACAAATTCTCAAAGACATTATGCAATTTGAAAAGTTAGGTTTGGAGAAGGTCTCATGGCATCCTATTGGGATAACCTCTCTTAAGTTTGGGGTGTTTCCTAGGTGGGATATAGTCCAGATCATGTAAGTGTATGAGGTGGCATGTGGTAAGTGTTTGGGCATAGGGTGCATGTAATTACAGGGAAATGTAAAATCTTACATGTGGGTGCCTTTGTAGAGGGAGAGGTGCACCTTGTCATAAATGTTATTGTTTCCTAAGCCATTCATTTCCTTTTACTCTTAGCTTTATTGATTTTATATTTTTCTTTTGTGCCTCATGGGAATAGTTGAGGACCACTGTCCTAGATTGATGACCAGAGGTGATAGTGTAATCCACAAACATTTCACGGATATGAGAAAGTTGGCTCATGATGAGACCCACTTTCTCTTGTCTATGCCACCAAGAGTCACTACCCTGGTTTGGTGACCAGATAGGTGGTAGTGTCATACCACTACATGACCATGGTCATAATAGGCTAGCTCGTGATGAGACCTCCTGTCCATCACCTAGTACCTTGAGTGTTTATGTATCTTATGGGTCCCCTTTTCTTACCAAGAATATTTCCACTGCTTTCTTGGGGATCCCTGGGAGAAGCATCTCAAAGGTTTCAATATTGGCTTTTAACTCTTTCCATCTACTTTTACCCTCTATGCCTTTAGCGCCTTCTTCCCATGAGGTAAGGTACAACCCTTCCTAGTGTAGCCAATCCCAATGCCCAAACAAAGGTAGGGGATATGAGAGGAATAAATATGGAAAGTGGTAAGTATGGAGGGAATGGACGATGAACTTTCACAAACCCACCCATTGACAACCCATCCTAAAGGGAGATCAACTTACTAGGGAACCATGTCACCCTTCCAGGTATGAATGAGGAAAAGAGCATAATTTCCAAGCAAACATCATGAAATGAAGAAGGATTCAATGCAACATATTCAAGTGCTTCAAAAATTAGAGTGATACATAACATGATACCCGGACTCATTACCTCATTGAGCAAGACTTATTGTTACTTCAGGACTAGGATGGTGGGGTGGATATTGTTTATGTTGATAAATGGATTGCACTGAATGAAAGAGGGGCCCTCTGGGGCCATGCTCAAGTTGTCTGGCTCTCGGTACTCCATTTCTAGGACATATGGGCCTCGAGACATGATCTCCTTAGTTATACCTAGGGTAGGGTATAACATCTGGCTCCAACTCGGGGACATTCGCTCACCGTAGAGCACATGAGAACCTCATTATCTCTGCTATGACTTGTGCCCACTAAATCTCAACAAAGGATATTAGTAATCCTTAGGGTGGTGATATCACCCCTTGTTCATATATGATATAATAAAATAAAGAGCATCTCTAATATAACATATGATTATGAGCATACATATATACATGAAAGACAAAATAATATGAAAATGGAACTATAACTATGCTAACATGATATGCAATGGTATATACAATGGATGAAAAATTACTACCTATCCTAAATTACTTATAATTACCAGTGAAGTCGAGTCTTTGCCCCATGATGGGGTTTGAGGAGGAATCCACTGATTGGTAATGGACGTTTCCTCCCTTTGGTCGTGGAAAATTAGTAGGAATCATTGACTCACTTCATTCTGATCTTGAAGCGTCCAAGACAAAACTTTGTGCATCCCTTATTATTGTTAGTTACCCCATCTTTGTATCCCACTCTAAAACCAAATCTCCTTTCTTGTAGTCCCCTCCTTCGGAATCAACTGCTTCTTTTATTCTGGTGTATTGTGTTGAGGGAGGGGATGGGGTTCTGTAGTAAGTACATGTTCTTAGTTTGGCTCAGTCAACAAATGTTCATCATTCCCCTTCCATTTGACGAAGCCAACTCATTTCCCTCTAAACCTTATCAAATCGTTAATTTCATCCTCTTGTGTAGAAGAATGGTCATCCCATTCTTCAGAGAGGTTAGAGGCATCATCAGGATAATCACCCCAACTTGTATCTCTCTCCTGCTCCATAACAAAAGCACTATCCCTTATGTATTTTTCGTGCAAATGTAATATCTCATCATTACCTTGTGTAATGTTGTCCTTGTGATTTCTAAGAGGATTTTGGTCACCTTTTCCCTTGGTCCATGTTATCTCATTAATATTGTCTTCTTCCACCCAGGGAAGAGCGATCCAGTATTGAAATAAGCAGGGATCTACGGAGTTGTAGTTACTATGTCCATGATTACACCTTTCAATGTGTTCCATCCTCATTGTCTTGTTATGCAAAGTGATACAATATTGGTCCCCGATGGGGATAGTTTCATAGGACAAGTCCATATGCAAACTTTCACCTAAAGTAGCACTCCATTCCCTAGATAATACCATTCCCCAAGTGTCAAGTATATCAACAACAATGACTTCCATTATGATGGGGAAATTAGGGTAGTCATCAAGGTGGAATTCAAGACCTTCCATCAAGCCATAGACCTTGATTCTCTTTGACTCAAATCTACAAACGTTGGCATAAGGCCATGTAAATTCTAGTCCTAATTGGTTCATAACCTTCAAACTCATCATATTGACAGATGACTTGGAGTCAAGCATGAATTTGTGAAGACATAGGTCATATATTAGCAAGGAAGTGAGAAAGGGAGTTTTTTCATTTTGCTCAAAATGACTAGCTTGTAATAGTGTGGAAGTTTCTTCGAATCCGTTTTGTCAATGAATGGATTTCCAACATTCCATGAATCCTTTTGACCTTTTCTAAGATATAGGACATACTAGTTCTTAGGTTGGTCCTATAATTTCTATGTTTTGGGAAAGGTTAGGGTACATCCCTAGCATACACCTGGGGCTCTCCAAGCTTCACCCTTGAGTCCTCACTTGTTTGGCTCAAGCACTCAATCCTAGGCTTCCTCATGTATTGATTTTTTTGTATTTGCTTTGGCGTGATATTGAGGCACTCTTAGGGAAACAAAGTAAAGATGGAATTTACGTAATTAGGTTTATCATGAGTAAACTTCATGTGATCATGTTCAAAATGGGATTCTTTGCATGATAAGGACTTAAGATCATCTTCTCACTTTGCAACATTTTGTAGATCCAAGGTGTTTGGACAAATTTTTTCTTTTGGAGCATGAGGTTTTATTGTCTGAATAGTATTTTAAGGAAGTCTCATAGAAGGAGGGTTTTGGGATTGTGATAGTTCCCTTTCCAACTTAGTGATTTCTTCAGAGGTACCTATATCCTTAGAGGGTTCATGTCATTTTGAAACAATTAAGGCGTCTTTCATATTTGAGAACCCATTCTTCCAAGTACCAGTCCCTCTAGGGGGAATAGATAACTTATTCTCATCGTTTACCTCTAGTATCTCTGAGAAATCATTTTCTTCTTCCTCAACATCATCCTCATTGAACCATAGGACATCATATTGGTTCTGGGGAATGGGATCACACCATTTGATATTTTCTTCAATCCAGCAAGCACCATATTGTGCCTCCTTAAGGTTTGTTGGGAATCGGTTCTTGAGGAGGGATTGGAAGTTTACTTCAAAAAAATTGCGGTATTGTCCAAGAATAACGCTCTTTGGTTGAAAATAAGAATCAATTCGACCAAGCAAGGAATTAAACCTCTCATTAAATTCCCTAACAGTCTCATCGTCTTGTTTGCAAATCTTGATATATTGTGAGTAAGGGGAGGCCATATCTTCCATCACACCCCACCTTTGCGAGAAAACTTGTTCTAAACCTTCACAGGTTGTGAGGCTCTTGCTTGGGAGGTTAGTGCTCCATTTCCTATCATCTCCAGTAAGTGAGGCAAGAAAAATTTTCATGAATATGTCAAGATGTTCATTCCCAGACTGATGGAAGTCGTAGCTTTCACAAAATTTGGTTCAATGTGTGTTTCCAGAAGCCCCAACCTCTTTGGAAAACTTGGGTATCCATGAATCGACATCCTTAGGTAGATCATGTAAGCCTCATTTGATATTATCCAAGTCCAAAGGGTTGAGGAGTTCTTCGAGGGGGCACTTAGGAGGGGCCATGGGGATAATAGGAACTACATGATAATAAGGTGTACCCTAACATCCGCTATGGATTGTCATTAGTGGAGTTTCCAAACAATATCCATGATATTATCAAAGGGATGAGAGGATCATCCTCAGTGGAGTCTCCATGTAATATTTGTGAAATGAAGGCATTGAGAACATGCTTATTAGAAAAGTGTTGTTTTAGGAATATTGACTCATTGTTCCCTGGAAACGATGCCAAAAATTTTATATTGCAATTTGCACTTTCCCAAATCCCAAGGCAAGTAAGGGAGATTGGCATAACAAACAAGATATTCTATCACTTTCACCTTAATAGGAAATCCCCACTTTTATGGATATGCAAGGTATACCCTAGGGGAGGTGTCCTTGATAACCTAAAGGGATGGAAAATTAGGGTTATGGTTAAGATATATTCCCCCCTCTCACTGGTTACCAAAGTCACTAAGTATGTGTCTAAAATATGAGGTTAATGAAGTGTTTGATGTACCTGCACAGAACAAGACAATATAACATGCATATACAATAATTCCAAATACAAATATGATAATAACACCACAATAGACAATGGACAGTGAAAATAAGTGCTAGATGATATAAAATAGCAGTAGTTAATAAATTTACAATGACAATTGATAAAATATAACTACTGCAACAAATACTCCTTAGAATTGCTTGAAAAGACAGTAAACAGATAACATTTACTAGGCAGAATGACAATCAAATGTCATACGCAACTTATGAAGTGTTTATCTAGTATTCAAAGTCAATTATGGAGAAAATTTGTTGCATTTAGATGGCTGTAGCAGTCATTTATAACAACAACAAATAAGTTAATGATCTAGGATAAACTAGCATTAGAAATAGTTAGTAAAATCTTAGGAGAAGAGTGTTTGAGTGTTTAATCAACCCTTCAACAAGAGAGAGGCGAGAACTAGTGCCTTCTAGGGCTTATGGACTCAAGTGGATGGCTTCTTCAAAGGCTACAAATCAATTTATATAATGCACAAAAGCCTAAGAGGGTGAATTCATAGGAGAAGTAGTAACTTAAGTCCCCCTATACATTTACCTCAAGAAACAAGATACTAGGGTGTAGGCAATTCTAGGCCCTAGCACCTTTCTCTCCTTAGGCTTCTTATGGGATAAAACTTAGGCAAAGATAACTAGGTCAAAACCTTAGAGTGCTAGCAATTTAGAGCTCTAGGGCTTCACTAGTCACTAGATCAATTCAATGAAAAGCTTCGCAAATAGAAAGTAAGAAAGTAGAAATTTAAGTTCCTTACTTCAAGCATTAAGTATACCATGCAATTTCATAATATTGTATGAGAAAATAAAACCATACATAAACCATTCAATAGATGACGAAAAATGCAGATTTTACTTACTTGAACCAAGAATAATAATGAAAATACCATGCAAGATCACCATAAAAACTTCCAAGATTTATCCAACTTGCAAAAATTAGCCTTATACAAGAGTGCGCCTCACAATTTCATACCTCTTCTCTTGTATCAGAACTTGTGATGTAAAAATGAATCTACTATGTGTTTATATATACAAAATCTTTGACCTTTAATTAATTTTAGGTCAAAATAAGGCTGACCTGGCCAATTTACAAATAAATTCAAATTTGACATAAATAAAATTAATTAGCATCTAAAGACACCTCCAAGGATGAAATAATGCCCTTCTAGGGTGACGTTGAGGCCCCAAGGTGGAATGATGATCCTAAAAGGTATGGCACTTGGCCTCCAAAGGCCCCATATGAAGCCCACACGTGTCACTAGGCTCATAAATACCTCCAAAATGAAAACTCTAGCTCTAGATGGTGTCCAAGGTCATCATGGTGACGTCTTGGGCCTTCAAGGGCCAACGTCCATGTGGAAGAGAAAGGTCCCCCTAGGTCTAGGTCTGTCAGGGTGCATCCAAAGGCGACATCCTTCTTTCTTCTTGGTGCAAATCTTTAATGTCTTCTTACCCCTGTCTGGGGTTACAACATTCATCTGTGGGATTTAATTAAGGTCCGAGTGAATCATTCCCTCATGTATTCCTGTCCACCAGGAAAAGTCCTGCAACAACAACATGTACGCCATCCATGGGTTCTATTAACGCTAATTTCTCGGCTGAAGAAGAAATTGATGAAGGTAACTATTTCAACCGCTTGGAGTCTTGGATCTAGCCCTCCAAGACTTAGAGAGGGCTCTCTCTGTATGATTTAGCTTGGTTTAGAATAGGATATTAGGCTAGTTATGATGGATTGGGGTTTTTGGTTTTTTTTTATGGTTGGTTTGGGACAGCAAGGAGGGCCATTGGGCAAATGGGGTCTGCACTTAAATATGTGATTCACTCTCAAATCTAGACAAAGCTCTTATACAGGGCAAGGTAGTGGAAAATGTTGGATCAAATTAAGTTTGAATGGTGTCGATTGAGGAAGAAATGGGGGAGGAAAACCTGAGAAAATGAGCAGTTAAGAATTCATAAACTGAGCTTTAGAATAAAACATAAAGATTACCAAAGGATCAGATGCAGAGTATTTCACCAATAAATTCTATTCTATTACTATCATTTGATAACAAGAATTCGAAAGAAAATGAAATGATAACTGGACAGACACTTAACAGAGAAAGGAAATGCCACCAACACCTCCGCACAAGAATCCTGCAAACAACATGTCCATTACTGATTGATCATTTAAAGATTACAGAAAAAGTTTTCTGGAATGGCAAAGCCCACGGTCCAGCCAAAATAAAAAACACCTTACAGGTCGAACCCCCCTTTCATCTTTTTCTTGTGCATATATAGACCAAAATTCCTTTCAGACCTCCTCCCCTCGAGTCATGAATATGCCATCTACAAACATAAATCAGTTACAAAATAATGGCACTTGTAACACTACCATATTTTCTAGGGAACTGTTTGACAATAACTACTAGAGCTTCTAGAAATAATGCTCCAAATGTGTAACTATTGCCTTCTTTTGTGGAACAGATTTCCTGACTGCTGAAAGTACTCAACTGATGCCTCGGATTCTAGAAAGATGAAACTGCCACTCACCACTTGTATTCGAATGCTATCCTCAAAATCCTGGATAAGTTTGAAATGTTTCCTTTAATATGCTCATCAAATACCTAAAATTGGGTGACGACTGATATTTAATTTATGGCCCCCACTAGTAAATTTTCTTCCGTGGAAATAGAATTGCCT
Organism: Picea mariana; assembly: GCA_032191745.1. Taxonomy (NCBI): domain Eukaryota; kingdom Viridiplantae; phylum Streptophyta; class Pinopsida; order Pinales; family Pinaceae; genus Picea; species Picea mariana. Next base: position 362,430 of record JASDQU010109163.1, read on the forward strand.
CTATCCACAGGTCAAAAACTCGGGCCTCCTCTCCTTTTTAGGAATTAAAAACAGTTATGCATTGATGACACAAACTCCCGATATGGAACTAATTTCTGGTTGTCGATGTAATGCACAAACTTCTTTTGTAACTGACAGGTAGATAACAGTAGTTTAGTCGGATTGGCCTCTATAACTCTACACTTCAACACCACCGTAATCCTCTGCATGATTCCAGGAACATTGGGATAGCATCATGATGCTCAAAAACTCTGTCAGGCATCCACGATGATCAATTCCCTGAACAAATGAACTTTGAAAAGGGCATCACCGTATTTACAAAATTCGGCTACCAAAAACCTGGTTGGAACAAATCCATTCTTTTCATTTGTAGTCCGTCTGGGTTCTTGATCGAGCTCTCTGGATTCGTCCGAAGGTTGTGCATGGAGAAGGTGCACTATAGAAATGGTTTTTATCGATCGGGTCGATTACCTTTGTCAAGAAAACAATGATCGCTCATATATATTATACGACAACTTTGCAACAGCTGACAAAACCTCAAAACTGGCGATGAATCTCATGTTTCTCATGAAAACCCTTCGACACTTGTAATGGACGGGATCCCCTTTCTGGAGATGGGCCCTCTTTAATGTATTTTCTAAATTCATCTAAGGTGATGGCTCTAATGTGTTGTAGCTTACCTCGTGCAAGAGATGATTTCAAAATATGGTTCCATTTATGAGGTCGCTCGCATAGCTGCTTGAAATCACGTCTCACAAATGCGTATGTAACTGGACGAATCCTGGTGAAACCCCATATGGAAAACATTTGACAGTGATCATGATGGACAAAAAAAAAACCGCCAGATTGAATTTGAACCATCATATACAAACTCAGGAATAATGGTATTTCCCATGGAATTGGTTGTTGTACATGACCCAAAGATTACTGAAAACATTATACTAACTGGCCAGTGATGTGTTTGCAAGATTAAGTTCTCCATCATGGTATTTCCAATCATCCGCAATGCCTCCAACACCTGCAAACTACCCTAGCATCTTTGTGTGCGCTGGAGCCTTCGTATGTGGTGCTAACCCGTGTTGATCTCATGTGCAGGTGTTTGAATGTTTGGAGGACATAATGAATATGGTATATCAATCTCTTTAGGAAGGTGGGCTCCTCACAGTGGGTGAAACACCCTTCTTCTTTGAAGAAATCCCATATCTCAGGATGAGCCTCAAGATACCAGGTGCCATCCAACTTTGTCCTCAACGCCGGTCCCGCCTTCTTCATTTGCTTGAGCTTGATTAGTGCCTGTTCATGCAAATTGACACATCTTCAGACTAGGGGAGACAACCCACACCAAATTAGGAGGAAAAACGGATCTGAAGCGAGTTAACTGGCATAGGAGTAGCGACAACTTGGGCTTCTGGTAAGATGGAGGTGACAAATGGAGTCTTAACAGCGTATAACAGAAAACTTGCTCTTCTATATGATATAACCGAGGATAACAGAAAGCTCGGGTTTGATTCCTAAATCAAAGGAATTTAAACTGATTAATTGAATGGGAAAATATTACGGCGATTATTCCTTGGAAATGGATTTATGAAAGATACGCGGAGATTTAAACAATCAGGCGAAACTACATCAGTCATAAAATTTTGTGTATGCCGAGTTTAGATGCGAAATGATAGGTGGAGTCTTTAACAAGTACCACCGTGCATTAAATCTAAATTTAACATACCAGGAGTAATCATACCACCTTTTCATCACCATTTTGCTTAACTATCGATGGTTAGCATTCCATCCTTACACCCATTGACATCTGGATCATGCAAAAACGTGGGCTCTGACCTTTCCAAGATTACGCCTTTTCAGTGGTTTAATCGTACTTTGCTTTTCTCTATTAACCACTGAAAGTGAAGGATTTCGGTGGCTATTGAACGCCTATGGGTTCGCCTAAGCCATCGAAACCTGTAATTTCCTCTTTTGAAAAGAAAATCAAATGTAATGTTTATTTTGAACTTATTTACAAACAATAGGCTTTCAAACAAGCCTATGAAAATTTAAAAATAATTTTTTCAAATACTTCTTATCACCTAAAATGGAAAAACTTGATTGTTTTGTTATAGGAGATAACAACCAAGCTGAGAACTGTTGCGATAAAAGCTGAGACGTGTTGAGAGTTTTCTACCACCTTCACATTTTCACCATGCACCACGAGGAAACTGTGTTTTGCTCAAAATAATATCAGTCAAAATATTGATTTCCCTATTATATAGGGTTCTAATAGGTTCATAAATCATAGGGATCATAAAATATAAATCACATCCAATAATCAAATTACCCAAACATGTGCATCAAGCCCCCATTTAACCCAGACAAATGCTCAAAGACGTTATGTAATTTGACAAGCTAGGTTTGGAGAAGGTCTTAGGGCATCCTATTGGGCTAACCTCTCTTAAGTTTGGGGTGTTTCCCATGTGGGATCTAGTCCAGATCATGTAACTGTATGAGGTGGTGATCCATATGGATGTCAGTGGCCTCCCACCTAATCCAATTGGTTAATTTTGGTAGTTTTCCAGTTTGACAGTTTTTTGTTTTCCTAGTTTTTGGGTCCCTAACTTACGGGGCCGTTTTGAGGCCCTAAAAAGTGTTTTTAGGGATCACCATAGTTAGATATACCTTTCCAATGGGATATCGTGCACCTAAAACAAATATCGTATGCAAAAGTTACGACCCCAGGAAGTTGATGTACTAACTTACCCAAACGGGGCCCACATGACTTTTGGCGCTTCATCTCCTAGGGTTAGGTTTTTGGATGTCTAGGGTTTTTTACATTCCTATTTATTGTAAAAATGCCTTTAGAGCCTCATTGTAATCGTATTCTTGTGAATGAGATCAACCGTCACATCTCTTCTCAGAGATAAGATGCCACCATTCCAGCAAGCCTGTTTTCCGCTGCATTTTACACTTTCAACGTATTTCCTTATTGAATAGAAAACCAGTTTTACTGTATCTATGTTATTCTATGTTAAGCATCTTTTAATAATCTGTATTCATTTCATTCTGCTCATAAAATATGGATCAGTGGTATCAGAGCGATCTTCTCCTTTTCCTCTTAATGCATGTCCCCAACGAAGTCAGGGTACAAAGAATTGGGTCTCGAGCTTGTTTCTCTTAAGCACAAAAGCTCTCTCACGCCCAAAAGACATCTCCTGGTAGGGGAAAAGAAAGATGACAGGACATGAGATCCTTTTGAAATGTTTCTTGAGGAATCCCTCATGCAACAGAGGAACAAGATAATGGATAGTTTCGCAAAAAAATGCTTTGGCGGCTACCAACAGGCGATGCATCTTCCTCGAGAGGAGGTGTCACCCCCTTCAAGGTACAAATAAACTTTGATATTCCTATATTTGAAGGTCAGATAGACACAGATGTTGTAAACAAGTGGTTGAATCTACTAGAAGGGTATTTGTTTGTCCATAACTTTTCAAATAGAGAAAAAATTACTTTTGCGCTCCTCAAAGTCATTCCCCATGTCAAAGATTGGTGGGAAAATTTCTGTGAGAAAAAGGAAATAGAGGAACCCTCATTATTTACAGTCGCAGCCACCTGGGAATCCTTTAGGGATGCTATTAAGGAAAAATACTACCCTATCATATTTTTTGACGACGTGTATACCAAATGCACCAAACTGTGGCAAGAAAGAGACCAAGCAATGTCAGATTTCACAAATATCTTCCATACCCTACGTACCAAGCTGGGTATCGAAGATTCAGAGCAACATTTGGTGCTTAAGTATCATGATGCTCTACATAGATACATCCAGACTGAAATGGATTTTTTGTGCATCTCATCCTTGGGCGCGGCCTATCGGTATGTCGTCAAAATCGAGCAGAAGCTCAAACAAAAGACGCGAAAATTTGAGCTTGGGAACCTCACATAGCAAAATCTAGGAAAGGGCGGCCCCAAACTACAGAGCAAAGGAAACAACAAAGATGGACAGTATTAGGGCAACCATTCCAAGACGCAAGAAAAAAAGGACACCGGAAAGACAAAGAAGTATACCAGGAAGTGGTGCGACTTCCATAAGAGCCCTTGGCATAACACTGATGATTATCACTCAAAGAAGTCGCTGGTGGCCAAAGTGAAAGCCTCTGAATCAGATGCAGGTTCTGACTTTGAGTCAGAACCAGAAAGGGGAAGACGGATCATTGACATGGAACCCAATGTCACTATTTCTACCACCAAGCTCCAACTTGGTGAACCAGACGAGCCAGAAGAAGACGAGCGCCTTTTCCATTCACAGATGTGGGTAAAAGGCACCCCACTACACTTCATCATTGATAGTGGTAGCCAAAAGAACCTCATCTCAGTAGAGTTTGTCAAGCATCTAACCCTGCCAACAATGCCACACCCGCAGCCCTACACCATTGGATAGATCCGCCAAGGAAGCGATCCCCGCATCAGCCAACAGTGTCGATTGTCGTATGACATCAAGCCCTTCAAAGATGAGGTATTATGTGATGTTGCTCCTCTCGAAGTTTTTAATGTTCTTTTGGGCCAACCTTATTTATGAAAAAGTCATGATGTATAGAGTCTAGGCCTCGTAGTGTTATTATTACTTTGAACAGGAAATTGTATAGGTTACCCGAGGCAATCCCTCCTAGTGTTATTTCCTTGATCTCTGCCAAGCAATGCAGGAAGGTCATCTCTCAGACTGGGAAATTTTTCTTCTTCGTGATTCGCTCTCAGAGTAAGCAAAAGATCGCAGCCACATCCAGGGCCCCCGTGACTAATCCCTCCACACAATAGAAGTAAGTGGATAAGGTCTTGGAAGAATACTCGTATATCTTCTCCTCTCCTATTGGGGTACCTTTGCACTGTCAGGTCAAGCATAACATCGATCTTACCCCAGGCGCACTACTACCTAATGGGCCGGTCTACTGTCACTCTCTGTTATAAAACAAGGAGATCAAGAGTCAGATCCAAGAACTTCTCCACAAGGGGCACATCCGTCCCAGCTCATCGCCTCATGGGAGCCCAATTGTAATGGTGTAGAAGAAAGACAGGACCTGGTAACTCTTCATTGATTACCGGGCCCTAAATAAAATCACAGTCTGGAACCGGTACTTGATTCCCCGAATCAATGACCTCCTTGATTATCTCATGGGGGCCAAATACTTTAGTAAGATTGATCTAAAGTCTGGCTACCACTAGGTCCCAACAGAACAAACAGATGTATGGAAGATCGCCTTCAAGTCAAAAGAAGGTCTTTTTCAATGGTTAGTCATGCCCTTTGGTTTGATAAATGCTCCAACAACTTTTATGAGGATGATAGACAATATCCTACGACCTTTCACTAGTAATTTTGTAGTGGTGTATCTGGATGACATCCTCATCTACAACAAGACTTGGGTGGAACACTTGCAGCATATTCAGCAGGTTTTGCACACCCTGCGGCAACACAAACTATATGAAAACTTGGAAAAATGCTCCTTCGGCATGGATAATGTCCATTACTTAGCCTACATCATTGATTAGCATGGTGTGCATGTGGATCCATCCAAGATACAGGTCATTTGTGACTGGCCAGCCCCAACCACACTCACTGAGCTTCGAAGCTTCTTGGGCCTCGTCAATTTCTATCGCAGGTTCGTGTTGGGATTCTCTCATATTGCATGGGCCCTCAACCAAGTAACCAGAGGTGGAGGTAAGGAAACATTTGTGTGGGGAATGTCCAAACAACAAGATTGCGATGACTTTAAGTAGTGTTTGTTCTCTTCCCCAGTACTTTCATTACCGAGCATGTTGTGCTACTTATATGTCTAATATAATGCACTCCTTAATTATCAATCTGGGATTCATAATCAATAGAGTTATAAGAAACTAGTAAGAAAGGTAATTCCTAATGTCACGAGTATAGAATCAAACTAGATTATGTATGCTAGAAACAAATCAAGATAGAAAACTACAATGCACTTTGGTTGTCTTTCACAGAGAGGCTATCTATTCCATTATGGCACATGCAAGTATGAGATGGAATTTGTCTGATAGATCAACTCTCATGTCTGACCCAAAAAACTAATTATGCGATCCACACTTTCTGAAAGGAAATCACACATCAATCAACATAGCATGGGTAGTTCAACAGTCAATATATTGGTTCTGTTGTGGTTCACAATGAACTTCACTAGTTCTTCTCCAAGTAGTTCTGACTATTGCTGCCAACAACTATGATCACTCAAGGAAATCAAACTCATGAGAACAGAAACAGAGCATATGTAAAAACAAAGCAATTAAAGATCTAAGCAATTATAGAAAGGAAATATTAATCTAAGCTACACTGCTATTGTTGGTCACTATAATTGCTTATTTAACTAAACAATCAAGTGCTACATAAATTGTCAACCCAGGGAAGTCAATATGTTTATTTAATAGTTTTTTAGTGGCCGTGGCAGAGACTTTTGATTTGTTAGGGGAATTGTATCAAGGATTTATTTACTGGAAGGACAAAATGTAGTCTGAGAGCGCAAAAACCTTATTGACAGAGAATGCTGAAATGTTGATGTTTCAGCAACAGGGAAAGAATAGAGAAATGTTCGTTGAAGAGTGATGTTGCAGAATACTGTTGAGGCAGTGGTGTTTCAGCAGTATGGAAAAAGGGAGAAATTGTTGGACAGTGGTGTTTCGGCAATGGAGAAAATGTGGAAAATTGCGGAACAATGGTGTTTCGGCAATGGGAAAATGTGGAAAATTGTGGAACATTGGTGTTTCGGCAATGGGAAAATGTGGAAGATTGCGGAACATGGGTGTTTGAGCAATGGGGAAAATGTAGAAAATTGTTGAACAATGGTGTTTCAGCAATGGGGGAAATGTGGAAAATTTCTAAACAGGGGTGTTTCAGCAATGGGAAAATGTAGAAAATTGTCGAACAGTGGTTTTTCAGCAATGGGGGAAATGTGGAAAATTGTTGAACAGGGGTGTTTCAGCAATGGGAAAATGTAGAAAATTGTTGAAAAGTGGTGTTTCAGCAATGGGGAAAATGTAGAAAATTGTTGAACACTGGTGTTTCAGCAATGGGAAAATGTAGAAAATTGTTGAACAGTGGTGTTTCAGCAATGGGGAAAATGTAGAAAATTTATGAACAGTGGTGTTTCAACAATGGGGAAGCTTGGCTCTTCTTGAAGTAAGATCGTCCTTTCTTAGTAGGCCTTGGCTTTGATCGAGAATCTGCAAAAATCAATTGTAACATGCTATTTCCTAACAGGGATTATTAGTAAACGAAATCTAATCTAATACTAAAGAAATTAAACTAAATAGAATTAATTGCAATGAGGGGTAGGAGCCCCCTCTAAAAAGAGGTAATGAGAGTCTGCCCCACATGTGGCCTTAAAATCTTCTTTGGAAATAGGGCGCTGGTACAGACGGAGCCGATGACCATTTACAAGTAACGGTGTTTTAGAGTCATCGATTGTGAGGAGCCTTACTGTTCCATTGGGGAAAACAGTGTCTACTTCGTAAGGTCCAAGCCATCTTGTACGTAGTTTCCCTTG